>VYZT01035941.1:33232-46032 GCA_013400735.1 Pomatostomus ruficeps | reverse complement strand
AAAAACACTCCCCAAAAACCCCAAACAAACAAAAAAAAACTTACTCCAATGATTTTTCCAAATACAACAGCGAATGCAGGATGGACTGCACCTATGACAGCAGCAGCAATCACTCCCAGCAGTACATAGAACCACTCAGGTTTGTTCAGAGCCAGGATTTTTAAGTAAGGCACAGCAGCGACATTTTCTTCCTACAGGAAAAAATTGGAAGTTTTCCTTGGAAAGTTGCAGAACATAAAATTCCCCAGACAGTGGGTGTTTATTAGGCTTTGAGCAGTGAACTGTCTTGGTAAAGTGCTGAAAGCCCTCTCTGTGCACTCAGATCAAGCAGACATGCTGGAGATTTGCTACTTTGCTGTTTCATGTCCTAGAACATCAACTGCACTGTAAGAATTTGGAGACAAAAACCTTAACAAAAGGCTAAGTCATGAGGGGAGAAGGGCCAGGACAGTTCACTGAAAGTCACATAGGACTGGTCACCATGAATGGCAGCTAACATTTCAATCATTATAAAAAACTAAAAGTCTCACTGTTCAGAGCACAGAAGAGATCCCTCCAGTTCAGCTAAATGCCAGGGGACTGGCAATAGAACAATTGGGTAGAGAGGTCATTTTTCTCTTTGGAAAACTATATCCAATGAATCATTACCAAAACCAGGAAAGAGGCATATGTTAGAGTCAGTTAGCCTGTTTCTGCTTTGAAAACACAAAAAATGTTCTGTCTTGCTTTACCACTTTATATAAGTGCCTGTGCCTTCAAAAGGGTATTTCTGGAAAAGCAAATAATGAAAACATCAGAAATGAAACAAAATATTAGTCAGGATTACAAGCAAATTGCTCTTTCTTCCTGGTTATTTTATTCTGTGTTTCAGATGCTGAATGAGGGTGGCTAAGTCTCAGCTATAAAAGTGGGCTGATTTTTCTGAAATAATTACAACTGTGGGATGTTCAACTTCATTTTTTTTCTGAATGTGATGAATATTGTATTCTTGAGCATGAACACCCACTACTTCCTCTAAGGCCTTAAGCAGTATTAATATACAGCCAAAAAGTATCTTTTGAAGGTGCATGACTTTTTATATGATAATGGGAATGGATCCATCTCCTTTGTGCTATTTGAAATACTCATTAGCTGGAAGATGTATTTTAGTGAGGAGGAATACCTATAGACAAAAATTTTACTAGGGCTTTCATAAGAATTTTAAATAGTCAGACTATTTTCATAGATGAGATCCTAACTTCCCCAGATTTAGAAGGATTCATGGTTTTACTTTGGAATTTATATTTTATTTCTTTATTTCAAGGGTCTTAAAATCAGGTGAAAAAACCCCAAAACTAAACAAAAAACCCAAGCCACCTCAATATATCAAACAACTCTTTCAACATGTTTCATGAAAAAAATGCTGCTGTTAAAGTACTACAAAATAGAAAATAAAATCAAGTTTCTGTTGAGCTGCTTAGCCAAAGTCTGATCCAGAATTCACTAGAACTCTGCTCTTTTTGATGCTATGAGCAAGTTTTACTCAACTTCAATAAAACAAAATCCTTTCTCTAAAACCTGAAATTCCTATGTGACTTTTATTGATGTGTAACATATGTCAACTAAGTTGTTTTATCTGTAAAAACCCTGCAGAACTGAAGCATATACTGAAACAGAGAGTCATGGCTCTTTTACTGGGAATGCTTCTTCAAAACGTTGAGGTTTTTTGTTGGGTTTTTTTTTCCTTGACTTAAATGTAGTATTTGCAACAGTAAGTACCAGGGAGTAAAGAATCTTGCAAATGAAATCTCACAACTAGTTTTAATTACATAGAACTAAAACATTCGTACCACTGAAATAATACCATGAATTGTACGACAATATGACAAATCAATAGCACAAGTTTTTTGCAGTTCCACACTAACTCAGTAGTGTTTAAATGAAGATCTTTGTTAAGAGAAATGATTGTCCCCAGATACTCAGTCTGGTGAGTACTGACTGAAGTAGCACCAGAGTAAAAGCTGCACGGCATCCAGCTATCTAAAAGTATTCCAAGTTATGTGCTTTTGTTTATACTTATGTCTTGTCATTACAATTCTAACCTGAAGTTCTAATACCAACCTCCACCTCCTTTTTTTTCTTGTTTTTTCCAAAGGGATTTTTAAATGAACTCCTCTTGCTCTTAAATCTGCTGGATCTTCTTCGAATACTGCCTCTTCCTGAGATCACAGATTCTTCAAAATGATCTTGAAGAGTCAGCTCTTCCACAGGATTTATGTTTTCCTCATATTCCTCAGCATCTGTGCCTTCACTATCTTCTGATGTCCCATAATCTCGAACATCATTGCTACAACCCTAATGAGAATTCAGGATATACAATTACGAGGCATTTTGAGCAGGAAGAAGGAAAAGTAATTTTTTTTTTCTCATGAATACTGCTGCTTCAGTTGTGTAACTCCTGTTGTCTATAGGCCACATATATTTCAGTCTGCAACGACAGAGCAGTAAACTATTTGATTCTGCTTTTTTTTCACTCTTTTCCTTTACAGCAGCCTATGGAATCCACCTGGAATCTAACACCTCTGTGATGCCATAATTACGCAGTCTGTGCCTTAAACTTACTTATGTTTTTGACATATTGGATTGCACAAATATGAAACGCTTATGGGTAAAACCCCCAAGAATTCCAAGCTTATGTCTGTTCCCAGACTAGAATAACTGAGCAGCTGCCAACTGGACAATATGCAGGGACTAGAGAGGGAAAATGGCTCCACCCACTATCATTTGATAACTTTGTGAAATGGAGAGAGTAAATAAATTTTCCCTTACCTGCTGCATTACAAGGGAATAGTAGACTCCTTTCTGCAGCATCAGTTCACTGTGTGTCCCTTGTTCAACCACGACTCCTTTCTCAAATCCAGCAATAGTGTCAGCAGTCCTGATGGTGGACAGTCTGTGAGCAATCACAATGGTAGTACGTCCAGCCCGAGCCTTGCAGGGAACACACAAAACCCATTTACAATTAAAATGTGCAAGAAAATAGCACAGAAATAAAAGAGAGTTATTTTAGTCATTTGTAATATAAAGTAAATGAAAACTTCAAAAATAATTCTCTTTCTTTTAAAAGCAAAGATGATTTTCCCCCTGCTTTCATGTCTCTTGTTTAGCGGTCCAAGGACACTTTCATTTGACTAATTTAGATAGAGGAAGACACTTTAATCTTTTTAGACAGGCAACACAGGTATTAAAGGCTATAATTAAGGTTATTTGACTTTTTATGAAACTTGAACTGTTTGAGCTAAACTTGTTCATAAAGTGTTTCCATGTGCATGCAACCATGAGGGGAAAATGCCGTGAGAATAGTTAGATCTTTATGAAAATAAAACTAAGATGGTAAATATATAAAAGAATGGACTTTCTTGGAAGTACAACATCAGCATAATTTCTGACAAGACCTAGCAGGAAAGCATAGAGGAGCACAACTGGCATCAAAAATGGGTTTGAGCCACTCCCTAAAACACTTCTGAAATAAGCCCATTTGACAAAAATGCTGCTGTGATTTGGCAGGAAGAGCTGCTGAAGTCTCAGTCGGTAGGTTACGTGTTCCAGCCCTCTCCAGCTCCCTCAGGCAGACCAGTGGCACACAGCCCTCATGCAGCAAAGGAGCACGGGCCAGCTTGTGACCTCTGGAGAGGTTGGCTTCCCTCCCCCCTGATGCCAGGCAGAGACGGTGGCTTGAAGGCAGGAGGAGAGATCTCATGCAACAAGTATGTTCTGTGGTCCTGGAACCTGCTGGAAGTTTCTTGCTGCAGAAGTTGTGCATCATATGGGCACAGGAACAGGGGCATGAGAAGACAAGGGCATCTGCAGCAGAAGAATGCTTCCATGGAGATCTGAATTCTTTTCCTACACCTGCCATCCAGTTCTCATGGACCTGATGCAAGTCACTCACAGCCTGTCACAGGAGGTCTGCCACAGTGTGGGTTTTATGCCTCTGTCCTAATGCACAAAGCCTTCATCACTGTATCTGGGAGCTGTGATCAGAACTAGCAAAATGCTTTATGAGATGCAGAGTTATCTGAAAAACAGCTGACTACAAGCAGCTGCACATGAATGCCCAGAAACAGTGAGCATTCATGAGGTTAATATCTCTGCTCCTCAGCTGTAAAAATAATGAACAATATTAACACCACTTTTTCCACTCAGGGATATTGAAAGAAATTTAGAAATCCCATTTGGGGACTACACTGATGGACATTAAAAAGCTGTGAAAAGATGATTAAGTTATGATTCAGGGCTCATTTTGGTGTGTTCCAGGAACATGAAGAAGGTTGAGAAAGAGTCCACTTAATTCAGTGACCTCCCTCTGTTTTGCACTAAATGAAGCAATAAGCTTCCGGAAAAGGTAGATACTTGATTACAAATTAAAAAAAAAAAAAGCCATGCAGAAGAAAGCTAAATTACATTTAAAGCAGCAATCTTTTAGTGTTTAATTATGTATCAATTATATTATTGATATACACATTAGATTATATGAATGTTAGTTTTGCATCTACATGTTACCTCAATACTAATATCACTAGAATTATGTGAATATGACAAACAACTGCACTTTACCTCAGATTTAAACTGAATAGCAAGTGAAGATGGCAAATTCTGTATTTCCCTTGAGCCATATTAGTAATTCATCTCTCTTCTGCATAACTACTGGAATGGAAGGCAGGATTTTTCACTTCATTTTTAAAAATGCATTAAAATAAATATTAGACAAAATAAAAAACATTCACGTCCAACTATGAAGTTCTTTCTCAATCAAAGCCTATGAGTTCCACTATATGTTGATGGAAGCTGCTGATGAAGAAGGACTGTGTGGAAGGCATGGTGTGCTGATCAGAAACATGGGTACAAGCTCTGACAGCTCCACTCTGCAGCAGCATCCACCCTAAAGCTGTCGAGCTGCTAAAACAGGAAAGAATAAAAATGGCTAAATCCCAAGAGCTTTCTGAAAATTGTGAATCAACTATACGATAAAGAACAAATACTAGGAATATCATATATACTTTTCTACTAATCTACCTGAAAAAGGTCATTCTGTCCTCATACCTTGCCTTGATAAGATGCCATCAATATCTGACCAGCAAATGAACAATTATGATTTGAGAAAGGGAGTGCAGGAGACCTAAGTTACAGTGCCACGTGACTGTCTTCATAATTAGTAATAATGCAAATCCAAAACTCCTAAAAAAATAAACATGATTTTCAATTAAATTTTTGATAGTTCAAACTCCCTGTTATAAAACATTGGAATTGAGCATCCATCCAAATTTTATTTTCCAATGTCCTTGATTCTGATGCAAACCTGCACTGAAAATTGCACATTAATTTTTCTTAAGCGCTGTTGCACCTTTTCATGGCAGCTGGTACCTTCAATAACATGAGCCCTACCTTATCGAGAGCTGCTTGCACTACGGATTCACTCTGAGTGTCTAATGCAGATGTAGCTTCATCCAGAAGAAGAATCTTGGGATTTCTTGCTAGGGCACGGGCAATAGCTATTCGCTGCTTCTGTCCTCCACTCAGCTGAGCCCCTCTTTCTCCCACCATGGTGTTAAATTTCTGAGGAAGGAGAGAAGTTGTAAGATGTCTCAAATCCTCACTTCTCAGTGCAACCCTAAGTACTCACCTTCCAGAAGATGCCGCTTCTTCCAGCTGACTTGAGCACAGGCAGAGCGAACATGGAAGGACATCCATCCAACTGGCCTTTAGCTAAACCCTCCTACCCCCACCGCATGTTGTACATGCCTCACTTTGAACTTATGGTTCTTTAAAGGCGTGATCTTTACTGCTCACTCGGTGCCTCGAACATTGGGGTTTCTCAAGAAAAGCCTGTAAAAGGCAACTCTACATTTTCTGAAGATTGCCTACCCTTCCAAAAGGGTTGGAATTATAGGGACACACCAGGGGTGTGCCTCCTCTGAACCTGAAACACCTCCCTGGAAGCCATGGTTTGGTTCCTACTGACCGTATCACTCACTGCAAAGTGGCAGGTCTCAAAGCCCACTCTAGTTTTTTATTATGTAGCTGTTTAAGAGTCAAATTATTAAGATCAAATAACTCCTCCTGAGAAGAAAGAACCTTGGAACAGACTGACATGCTAGAAATGGCATGTGTTTGAGAGATGGGGGTCAAGCTCTCTAAAGTAGCAAAAGGATTTGAAAACAAATCCCGGGGGGTACTTTTCCCACATTTTTTAACTTCAGGAGCAAAGGGAAGGACATATAATTATCCATTTATGGGGATATATCTAGAATGATTAACCTAACTTCTCAGCCCCATCCTGAAAGGAGGAAGGCACCTAACTGCTAAGAGTGGGCTCAAAGCTGGGAATCTCAGGCAGAGGGAGAGCTCAAGCTTGTAGCTCCAAAAAGGGTCTTGGTTCAGGGCATACTTATTTTCTTTCACCCACTCCCTGTTTCCTGTGAATTTACAGACAGCTCCTGACAAAGGGCTTTGGATTTCTGGTTCTTGTTTTTTAAAGCCCAACTCTTCCCTGCCTCATGAGATGGGAGGGATGGCAATACCACTGTGAAGCTTCCTTTCCTCTGAGTTAAGGCATTGACATTTTTTCCCAGACTTCAGCACAAGTCCTTTGAGAGCAACCAAATGCACAATATCTAACTGAAAAACTCTCCAAAGTGAAAGCTGCTGGAGGCAATAAATATATTTTGAGAAGCTATACTATAACTTGGATTCCCATGCTTTCCCTCTCAGAAACAGGACACCAGCTCTAATGGACCTTTAATTCTTACACTCAAAATAAGTTCACGTACTTACATCAGGCAGTCTAGATATAAAGTCAAAAGCATTGGATTCCTTGGCTGCTTGCTCAATTTCAGCATCAGAAATGTCTTCTCTGCCATAGCGAATGTTCTCAGCTATTGTGGTTGCAAACAAAACAGGCTCTTGGCTCACAATGCCAATATTTTCTCGTAGCCACTTTGTATTAAGGGTCCGAATATCCCGACCATCTAAGGTAATCTGAGAGGAAAACAGTGTGTCAAAGAAGTCAAGGAAATGTACTCTGTAATAAAGCAATTAATTAGTATTACTCGACTGAAGTGTCAGCTACAAGGTCAAGAAAAAAAATAATTGTTGTCTTTAGCAGAAAACTGTGTTGGGGGAGAAGCTACAACTGCAGTTTTTCTATCCACTGCACAAGCTGAAAAATGATAAGGAGAGGCATAAACAGAGAAGACATCAGGGGCTTTTATTTCTCTGTTTTCCCCCTAAAACCATCCTGTCTGAGCTGACTTAAGAATTTTACAGCTTCCTTGCACACTTTTTACCCAGTTCTCATGCCCCTATATCAGTTTGCTTTCTTCACAGTTGTGGCTTTACAATCATCTCTGTGGCTGTTCTCTACACCAGATCAAAGAAAAAGTTTGAGTGGAATGGGAAAGTTATTTTTAACCTAGATAATTTGCAGTGTAGTCATATGAACACTGGCATTGACACAGCAAAATGAGGCATGGGAGCAGGAATGAACAGGCACAGAAACACAAAGAAAGAACTGTGTTGGTAACAGCTGCCTTGATACCTTATATACTGATAATTTGATGTTTAATATTTGAATTGTTTACCTGCTTTCAATCAGCAGTAGTAACTATTAAGTAGCATTTTTCAAACATTAAGAATAAAAACCACATTTTTGTAAAAATGTGTTGTTCATTTCCCCTCTTTCTGTTTCCTTTGGAAATTCCTTGTGGGAAGTATTTACCATTTACTAACAAGATTTAGTGTTTGGTGGTAAAACAGACATACAATGCCTAGTGATGGAAACTTCTGCTGTGGGTTAGCAGATAGTGAAAAACAAGCCAAGAAAACAACCATTTAAAATAGGAAAACTCCAGGTTTTAGCTTACACTCAATGAAAAGGAAGCAAAATACAGTAGAACACTTTTGGATTATGCCTTGCTTAAAAAAAAGCTTACAGAACTTTAAAAGGGAACTGTTGATAACAATTATTTTCAATTCAGATCCTGTAAGTCTATTCAAAGACTTGTGGCATTTGCTATTTGTGATATAGTACTGTAAGAAGGAGCAGAATAATGAAGTCAAGCCAACAAGAGAAGACAGTTCACTTGAAATTTAAATTGTGGAAATATGAACTATGCAGATATATGCTTAAATTCAGTCAAAATAAAAAACAAGGTTCAGTCAATATGGGAAACTCATGCGTGTCCTTACAGCTCAGAGTTTTTACAGTTCTTTTACAGACACTCACTTCTCCCTGGTCAGGATCATAGAACCTCTGCAGCAACTGAACAGTAGTGCTTTTTCCACAGCCACTGGCACCAACTAAAGCAATGGTCTTCCCAGTTTGAACTTTCAAGTTTAGACCTTTGAGGATCTGGGAATAAAAAAAAAATTATTTCTTAATTTGACAAGTTTGATTAGAGAACAATCTGTCAAGGTAACTGTAGCTATTGCTGCCAAGGCAGTAGTGAGGGCCACAGTCTGCAGGCATGGCAACATTAACAAGTTAGTAGTACCTGGGATATATCTTGGAGCACTGATAGGAAAAGGTCTGCACCTATGTTTGCGAAATGCATCATCCTTCAAAACAGGATGGCTGCATGCAACCTGCCTTTTGGGAATGGTCCCTGGATCCTTCTGGCTACCAAACTGAGCCTGGGAATTTTTTGAGAAGATTGATAACTGGAACAGGCCAAGTTCATGCCAGGAAACATTTTAAGAGTTCCCTTGCATAGACCAGTGCATTCCAGTGCCTGGGAAAATTTCCCCAGCACAGTCAAATAAACGAATATAGACACAGCCACAGTACTCTAAACTTGATAGCTCATTTTCTCCAATTTGTGTGATCTGGTAGCAGGCTTGGAGTCCTACGTTCTCCTGCTGTCCTCCATTTTCCATGGCATAACAATTATGAATTCACAGAAAATTATTTTTCAGGTGCTAAAGAGTATCACTGAGAAACAAGCTTGCTTTCTTCTATTTTTAAAATATAAATGGTGTTTTGACAAAGTAACTGCTAGGAAGCTCTTGATAAATCTCATTCCTTATTGTTAACAGCCTCAGCAACCTGGGGAGTAGTTACAGATTAATGATATCATTGTTGCTATTTTCATGTTAAGAGAACATTTTACCTCAAAAGATGTCCATGCCATTACAAGTAATGCTGTGTAGCTGCCAAAATATTTGGCTGCTATGGGAACTCTTCTTGTTTACACCAGGCTGATTTATAAGTTTGCCTGCACATGTTTTTGCAATGAGAGATTAAAATAGTTGCAATATTCCTCTCCTCTCCCTGGGCTACATCCACCCGGTTTTGTATCTCCAGGAAGCTGATATGCCGGTGCCTGCGTTATCAAGAATGAACTCTATATAAATACCATAATATCCCCAGAGGTAAATAATCACTACTACATGCTAGGCTATTTTTAACTCTCTTTCATCAGGTGAAGTATTGCCAAGATTAGAACTAACGATAATTATACTCCTTAGATCTCTTTGGTTTAACCTGGACAGGGAAGATTATGCTGTGTTGCATCAATTGTTTGAGAGATTCTGGGTAACTTCTACACAGCTTTGCTGACTCCTTTTGGCTCTATTAAATAACATTGTTGCTCTTAGTAGGGAGAGCTGCTGACTCAGATTTGGAAAGGATGAGAAATATTTCTTATTTCCCTCCCATTTGGTGTGCTGGCCCACAACATAGTTCAGCAGCCTGAATAGGATTTTTAGGAAGAGGGATGAAGAGTCTGCTCTGTCCCTTCAGATTTCTGAGCCAAGAGGGACAGAAGATGCATTGCACAAAATTCAGTTGAGGAGAAAGCCCAGCTCTGAGTCTGCCCTCCTGTTGCCCCAGTGTCCTGGAAACAGATTTGATGCACAATGGGACAGACCTCAGATGACTGAGGTGGGAAAAGCTACCTGAAGAAACAGCCACAGAGATATAAACCTTCCCATTCTCACCACTACATCAGGACATTAAGCTTTTAATTGTTTACATCTGAAATCTCTATTTTTACCTTTTTCTTCATCAAGTAAGAAACAACAGCAGCAAATTCCTTTTCCTTTCACCTTTATCAAGGTGTTCAAAAGATTATAAAATGAATATGACAGAGAGGTCAAACCAACTGTATCACCACAAAAGTAATCACCATGACATGAGGGACACAGGTCACTAATGGAAACTGACCTAGGAAAGAACACTTTATTGAACAGCAATTTCAACATGTGCCCAAAACAATGTTTGACTTCCAAATGTACATTTAGGATGACACGTTTCAATACATTTGATGGCGTATTGTTGCAAAGTCTAATGCTGATCATTTCTCACATGGGATATCATAACTCTGAAGAGCCAAGAAAATGGAAAAAAAACAACTTTCTGGTTTAACTGCCTAAACTCTGGGAGCCTTAATAACAGATTTTGAAAAATCTTGTTTGATTTATCAAAGCTCTTGTTCACAGAAATTCAGAATAGGAGCAACACAGATTTGTCCTGCAGAAGAGAATGAGATACACAGCGACAGTAGATCTAGAGCTTTGTCTTTGTGCACTACTGGGGGGAAAATTATGCCCCATCCCCCAAAACAGGAATGCATTTTGCATTTAAGAACAACAAGACTAGACAAACAATATGGACATAGGCTGAGGAATTTCAGTACAGGAATCTAAACAGAACACTTACTTTAACATCAGGTCTGGAAGGGTAACTGAAATGGATGTTTCGGAATTCAATTTCTCCTATGAGCTTGTCTGGTTTGTAGCCTTCCTTAGAACTGCTATCTATGAGCCGTTTCTGGAAAGAAGTTTGTAAAATAAGTTGGCGGTTATCTCACTTTTGGAAATGTTATTTCTCTTACGTACATTGTTCCTTACTTTCTCAGCTGCTGGTTTACACTGCAGTACATCGTTGCAGAACTGCTGTGTTTTACTTGAAGGAAGCTGAATACAGGGGAACATCAAACTGAATGCTACTTTGACAAATATAGTACATTTTCAAAAGCAAGAAAATCCATAGCACAAAATCTGTACTTGCAGAACTTAACTGCACTCTCTTGCAGCCAAAACATGGCCTTAGTAATTTGTATAGGATTTTATATTCACATCAAGAAGAATGATGTAGCCATTTCTCCATGAACTTTTTAGTCCTACTTTAAAATATTTCATATACACAGATATGCAATTACTGCATAGCACAGCAAGACCAAGATAATAGTGTGGAAAACCTTTTTCTATAGCAACATCAGCATTACAGATTATAATAATAACTTTCAATAACAATATTAATCCCCTCTTCACCAACCCCTCCTCCCCCTACCCAATAAAGCCCATCTCAGCTGAATTTGCGCATAAATGCATTTTTAAAAATCAGTATAGTGCCTTACTACTTTCCCTCTGGAGCTGAAAGTCTAATATTAGAGAAAAACTTCAACCATATATCTCAGGCACACATGCCAAGTTTCCCAACTTTCACTGTAACAAATAAAGAGGCTGGGATTTTTTAGATGAATGAGAGTATTATGGGTTTCTGTGGTAAGCATCAATAGAGTTGGTGACTTGGGGGCTTTAGAGTGCTTTTGTTATATTTCTCCAGGGTGGAAAAAAAAATAAAAGTAGAGGGAGTGTGTAGCACTCGGTCAGGCCGGCTAGGCCCAGGAGCTCAAAGGAGAGCTAAATAAAAGACCACTCAGAGACAGCAAATGGAGAGGGCAAAAAGAGAGAGAGGGCAGAACCCTCTGCCTTTATTTATATGTTTTTACAAATCACCGTGGATTGGAGGTAGAAATGACCACTTTTTAATTCTACTGGTCAAAGCATCAATCTATCATATTTCTCCACCCAGTATACTGGAATTATAAACACACATACAGTTAAGAAAAACATAGATAGTTGTTAAGAAACCATGGCCATGTTTACAGAAGAAGTGTGAGAAAGTATTACAGAAAGAGAAAACACTGAGAAACTGCAAAACTCAGGGCAACAGGAGTGGAAGTTAAGTTGGTTGAAAAGCTTCTATTCTATGTACTTAGGTGTTTACCTTATTGATAATCTTATATACTTCATAGGCAGCCCCACGTGCATTAGCCACACTCTCCAGGTTGGGAGCTGCCTGGCCCAGGGAGAAAGCTCCAACAAGCACAGAGAAGAACACCTGTGGGAGATGAGAGGAGCATTGCAATTTATGATTACAGAGCCACCAGTGTCCACAGGTGCGCTAGAAAGACTTCACCACCAGCTCTAGTTTATTTATTCCACCTTACAAATAAAGGCCCAGACAACCAAACTTGTTATATCAAAAGCTAGGCAAGATGAATACCTTTCAATTGTTTTACACTAAGTGAGTCTCCAACTACTAATTTAGCAAGCATGTGGCAGAAAACAGATACACCACTTGCATAACTTTCCCTGAAGGTACAGAGTATTTTTCAAAGCTGCATTGCTGTACTTACAATTAGCACACGGCCGATGTCATAATGTGGATCCTCAGCAGTGAGCTTGGTCCCATACCAAAATGCAAGGGCATAGGATCCAAAGATAAAAAATTGTGAAAGACCTAGACATGTGTTAGTGGTAATGGATTTTTTCACTCCAACACGTCTAGCCATCTCTAAGTTAGCATCATATCTGAAAATGGGTAAGGAAAGCATTAATTTGACAGGTACCACATGCCATTCTGGTTGATATTTCCCAGTGCCCCTTTCTTAATTAACAGGATTTACATAAGAAAAACAATTAAAATCTCAAAGAGAATACAGATTTTTTTTTTTTTTTTTTTTTTTTTTTTGCCG
>VYZT01035941.1:0-27718 GCA_013400735.1 Pomatostomus ruficeps | reverse complement strand
GGGTGTGGGGTGTGGAAAGAATCTTAGCCTCAGTATCAAAGCACAACCAATATATAGAGAAATGACTAATTTTAACTTCTTACCATTGGATTCCACGCCACTTAGCACGAAGCTGTTTGTCATCTCTCCAAAGACAATGATCATCAGTGGCATTCCAGTACCATTTGCAGCTGCTGCCACCAAACCAATTACCATAAGCAGGACATCCACCCTGTCAGCATAGCGAAACTATGTAAGCATTAAAGAAAAAAAAAAGGAGAAAAAGTGACATTACACCTTAGAGTTCATGCATTTGCTACAGTACAGCAGACTTGCAGAACACGCTTCACCCACATATTCTAAGTAGCAACACTCCAACTGAAGGTAAACTCAGTACATAAGGATTTTGTACTAGTCCAAAACATCTTCAAATCATTACTCAGGCTGCTAAGAGAATACCAGCAGGACACATTTGGAAAAAACATGATGATGACCTTTGTACAATATATTGTATTTTTTGTTCAATTAAGTGTCATATTTACTAAGATAATGCCTCTACAATGTAAACAAGAGTGAGTTGTTGACCAGCATCTGGCTTATATCTACCAGTAGAAAAAATGTTTTCAGCAGAGATAGGTTGTACCTTAAGACCTGTCTACCCCTGAAGCTTTGTTTGATTTAAAGAAGCCTGTGAATTTAAACTGCTGTAGATATCCCAGGATGTAGTTAATCTGAAATCAGAACATTTTATTCCTGACTGTCCTAACCATCTCATAAAGTGTAAATGGACATAGAATAAACCAGAGAAGAATAAGACCTTTCTTGTTTCAGAGTAAGCAAGTCCACATGTAAGAGCTATTTTGGTTTGAGAATAGCTCTCCTATAGGAAACTGACACAAAACTGTACCACTGGTTCTCAGAGAGCAGGTCTAGGGATCAGTGGATCTCAGGCTTCTTCTCAGGTTTTTGATTGTTTGTTAATTGCAATTCATAAACAACTCACAATGGCAAATAAAGAAAAGGAAGTATAAAGCAGACCATCAAACAGGACACTAACCAATTCAAGAATGCCAACCATTCGTTTCTTTGACTTCTCATCTTCCTTCCTAGAGTAAAATACAAAAGACTAATTAAGATTAGGGGTTTTTTTAGCAGAGCTATATTAAGCTCTTCTCCTCCTTCCCCTGCCCTCTCACTTCCCCATACACCCAGTTACACCACCAGTCACTACTTTAAATTAAAAAAAATACCTACATTTTCTTCTTGGGCTTTAACTGGTCATTTTGTTCTACATGTTCTTCATTCTGGAAAGAAGGATTGTCACACCCCTTGCCTCCAGATTCTGTGAAATAAAAAGAAGACTTTTTTAGAATAATAATCCATCTATTGTACCACTTTCTTGTGTCTTTCACTGTTGATTCTTTTGCATTTAAAGACTAGTTTTTCCTCATGTTCTTGGAAGTTTCAAGAAAAATTCACAAGGCTCTTTCTCTTCAGTTCATCTTTATTCTGAGAAAAAGCTTCTAGGTCCATTTCTGAGATAGAAACAAATACATTTTAATTATAAAAATGAAGCTATTTTAAAGATTATCAGAAAGATTATCAAAGACTAACAGAAAAAGAAAGAGTTAATTCTTCCTTCAAACACCTACAGGACTGAATGCAAATCAGGAGAAGCCCTAATGAAGTGAGTGGAATTGTCCATAGTGAAGGTTATAATTGCTGTAGGTAACACAGATCGCAGTTAACTGGAGAATCAAATCCTTGCCTTTAATAAGCATCTTTATTATTCTCCTGCAGTAGTTGCTACATGTCGCACTTCCTTTCTGCTAGGGGCTTCAGAAAGATGTATGAAAGAGTAATCCTACCAAGGAAGCTTATAATTCTAAATGCATAAAATAAGATGAAATAAATATATAAAGAAACTGATGAGCAACCACAGTGGGGAGCCGGGTGTAAAACAAGAGGAGAAAAGGTGCTCCCCACACCAGCTACTCCCAATTTATATTTACCTTAACTTTAGCTGCTGACTCACTATGAATAGAATTTTCTACATACAATTTAATGTTAGTTGGCCTACAAGGGCTGTTTTAGACAACCATCAAAGCAATAACGTGCTTCCAGCTTACCGCAGAAGAATTTTCATGCCCAGGCTAGGACTCTCCTGAACAGTTTTATCAATGTAAATGAATTTTGTTGAATTTGATGGAATGATTCACACAGAAAATGTTTTACAAGTGTGGCTTTAATTCACTCATTTGTAGGAAACTCATCACATTACCTCCTACAAAACCACTGTGGCAATCAGGAGAGCTTTACAATGTTCTTTAGATTCAAATTTGTGGAACATATTTTTCAAACACACATGTGGTGTTCCTTCTTACCAGGATGGCAGAGGTCCTGTTCTGTGGAATTTGCAGAATAGTCCTTCATTATTCTTCTTAGTTGTGCGCTTATGAAAGAGTCACATTAATTAGAACCTGAAATAAACCCCCCAACAAAACACTTTGAATTAGTAAATATTTGAAGAGTTCATATCTGTGGGTTTTTCCATGACTTATTACATTTTGATCTTAACATTATTCTACTTAAATAGAAAGACTAAAAAGAAAATAAAACAGGTAACAGTGTGAAAAAAACCTACTATTAACGAGATGTTAAGAACAGTGCACACTATTACAAGGGGACTTAGGTCAGAAGCCTGCCTTAGTAATCTTTTATGCTAAATCCTGAGATCATTCATATAGAAATTATTGTGAATGATCTATTACAGAATAGAGGATTTCCCAAATTACCTCATGTTTGATTAGAGCTAATTGAACAGCCATAACATGGTCATGATTACAACGATAAGACGTACACTCGTTACGCCATGTGGTACTAGGACGCATTTAGAGGCAGTAAATGACTGGTGCTCTAAGTCTCCCCAGGCTTTTCTTCTTGATAAAACAAATATACTAGTTTAAAAAAACACGAACAACAAGAAGAAAGTCGCAAGCAAAAAGCCACACATGAATCTGATGACGCCTAAAACAACATTGACAAGAAAATGCCTAATCAACCTCAGATGAAGAAAAACAACCAACAGAAACCGAGCACCCTGTTTGTTGGATTTCTGGCTGTGCTTTTCCCCTCCCGCTGTCTCAGCTCACCTGGGCAGCCCGCGCTGCCGTCCGCACGCGTGCCTGGGTGCCCCCGGCCCGGTGCGGTCCCTGCGGGGCGGGGCCCCCTGCCCGCCCCGGGCTTTAAAGCGGCGGCACCGCCCGCCCTCCGCCCGCCCTCGGCTCGGGTTGCAGGTGGCGGTCGGTGCCGCAGCCGGGCAGAGCCGCCCGGGGGGAGGGGCCCGCGGAGCGCTGCCGGCAGGCGGGTCCTGCCCTCGGCGGCCCCTCGGAAGCCGTCCCAGGGTCTCCGAGCCTGCAGAGCGCGCACGGAGAGCCCCTCGGCCCCTTGCCGGAACATTCCCTCCATCCCGAGTCTCGCTGAATGGTTAATGTTAGAAGGGACCACTGAATGTCGTCCGGCTCAACCTCCCTGCTCCTGCGGAGTCGTCTAGAGCACATTACTTAGGATTGATGGGTACAGACAGATTTTGAATATTTCCAGCGGAGGAGGACTCCACAGCCTCTCTGGGAAATCTGTTAAAGTGCTTGGTCACCTGCACAACAAACAAGTTCTTCCACATGTGTAGGTAGAACTTTCCGTATTCGAGTTTCTGCCTGTTGCCCCTTGTCCTATTGCCTGGCATCACTGAGAAGAGATGCTCTGTCCTCTTGGCACCAGATACTCACAGGCATTAATAAGATAATGTCCTGGGGTGATTTTATGATATGTATTCCCTATTATGACATGTATCCCTAAACTGAGACAGATCCCTCTCAGGCTAAACAGGACCAGTTCCCTCAGCCTTTCCTCATAAGTGAGGTGCTCCAGTACCCCCATCATCCTCAGAGCCTTATGCTGGACCTGCTCCAGAAGCTCCTTGTCTCTCTTATACTGAGAAGCCCAGAAAGGGACACAGAGTCTCACCATTCCTAAACCTAGATGAATTTAATTCTAGACAACTCTGCTGCTAAGCAGAAATGAGGTGGTGTTTGAAGAGTGGCTTGTCCAGGGAAACATTCAGGCTTGGGAAAGCTATCTGCAAGGTCCTGCCACATTTGGGAAATTGCATCACTGTGCTTGGAGAATTTCAACTAAGAGTAAAGATATGCTGGTGAATTTCAACTGAGAAATGTTATTAAAGAAAGGTTTTTGGTTTTTGTGTTCCACTTCTAAATGACATGACAACTGAAGCCAGCTAAATTCATAATTGTTTTTAGAGAAGCTAAGCAACAGGTTATGCTCATTTGGTTCCCACCTCTTCCCCACAATTTGCGTGAGATTTTGATTTTTTTTTTGTTTTGTTTTGTTTTTTTGGGTTGGTTTTTTGGTTTTTTTTTTTTTGGGTTTTTTTTTTTTGGTTTTCAGAACTAAGACTTTCTTGTTTTGGATTAGTTCAGAGGGTGGTGGTTGGTTTTGTTGTTCTGTTTTTTTTCTCCCCTGTCTGAAGGAATCAGGTAAATAAATTAGGTTTTCTGCACAAACTTAAAAATAACAGTTCTTCAGCTCCCCTACTGGTACATATTATAATATATATGATTTGCTTTCAGTAATGCCTCCAGTGTTTTTGATATATAAACTGCTAGTTGTTTTTCCATTCATTCAAATGCCAGTATCCCAAAGAAGAGTCCCAGATATTTAAACTAGTCACCCAGCTGAAGTTTTTCTCTAGTAACAAGTTCAAGACTTGGCCTAATTTAATCTTCCCTTTTCCAGCTTCCACTCAGTATTCAGATTATGTTTATGTTACGTGCATTGGTCATGATGCTCTGAAGGAATCTCAGAAAAAAAGGCATTATGGGGTATTACTGTCTCCTGCCCACTGGAACCCTGTATGTTCAGGTTGAGTCAAACTCCTGCATGTCAGACCTATGACTTTTTTAGTACTTTCTTATCTCATTAGCATTATCTAGGAGTTATTTTACTTATATTTTATATTACTTATATGTGTATATATGTAATTTGTATTAGCCTGGAGAAAAGGAAGCTCAGGGGAGCCTTCTCTTTCTCTACAACTACCTGAAAGGAGGTTGTGGCAAGGTGTGTATCCACCTCTTCTTCCAACTAACAAGTGCCAGGATGAGGAGGTGGCCTTCAGTTGTGTTAGAGAAGGTTTCGTTTGGATATTATGAAAAAATGTCTTCACCAATGTTGTCAAGCATTGGAATAGGCTGCCCAGGGAAGTTGTTTTGTCACCATCCCTGAAGTCATTTAAGAGGTGTGCAGCTGTGGCACTTAGGGTATAGTGGTGGACTTGACAGTGCTGGGTTAATAGTGATCAATGATCTCAGAGGTCTTTTCAAGCCTAAATGATTCTATGATTCTACAGCTCAGTGTCAAGCCTGTATTGAGCATATACACATCTCTTCTCTGTTTAAAAAAATTAAGAAGGGCTTTGGCTTCTCTGCCGTGAAGAATATGAATGTACAGACTTTTGGAAGAGACAAAACAAGAAGATGAAATTACTTCACTGTCCCAGCCTCAGGCTTCACAATTTTATGCAGTATTTCCTTCACCAAAAGTAACAGGTTTTCTTCTTACTCATCTCAATGAGAGTGAGAATAATTCCTTACCACATCTCAGTTTTTTGTTTAAACCAGTCATGAACTGTCATTTTCAGAAGAAACTATCTTTGTATATAAAAGTTTAGACAGGGGAACATCCCGCCTGGAAAGCAAATTCCTGATGTGGGATTGAGAGCACAAAGATAGCAAAATACAATAATGGAGGTAGCGTGAACCCCAAAAAATCACTAGGACTAGATTTTAGAGCTACAAAATACTCACACATCATACTCAGTACCACTGGCAGCTAGGGAGTGTTCAATAGCTCCAAGACACAGACACTTCCACTTTTCAAAGTTTCATTATCAGTTATTCACACACAATCATGTGTCAATCACAATTCAGATCCATTGCTCTACACTCCAGAGGCCTGGCAAGAAAGAGCCTCAGAGTTCCCCTGCACAGAAAAGTTGGTTCAGAAAGGGTATGAGAGAAGAGCAGGGCAAAGAACCGATCATGCAGAAAAAAGAATCACAGGGTGTTGAGCAGGATTTTGCTTCCTTCTCTCCCTCCTCTACCCATTTCTTCCTTTGGAAGGGATGCAATGCTCTATGCAAGTTAATGAGCATCTTCAAAGGGGCAAAAAACCCCACCCAAGCTATAAACTAAGAGATTAAATAGAAAATGAACAAGAGGAGGAATAAAAAATGGTCTCCTGGAAAAACAGTCCCTATCAAACCTGCTGAGAAACATGGGCTCATAGTCTAGTTACAGCTAACCACTCTGTGTATAAGTAAAAAATAAATCAGTATGTTATGATATTTTTGCAGAAACAAAAACTCTGGACTAAAATACATGTAAAACAGAGAAGACTCCCATCAATAGAAGGGAGAGGAGCAACACAGAAAATTGTAGTTTACAATTATGCCCTTGTAATTTTGGGGTGAACACATTATGATAAAAATGTCATAAGGCACTTTGGAGAAGAAATACTATTCTTCCTTTATTCAAAAAAATTTTCTGTCCTTGGAAAAAACGAGATGCATCTGAAAACCATTCTATTCCAAACAGCAAATATACACCCATGCCTTCATGTGTTTGGTTCATCCGTCCAAGTGTTGTCACTGACAGGAAGAGCAACATTAAACACAGTCAAGTATCACTAGTTAACACCAGCCATAATGGACTAGAAAATATATCTACTTAAAAAAACTGTTCTCCACAAACACATCTTTAAAAACTAGCAAATGAAACACCCTACCAGAAACACCCTGTGACACAAGCTGACAATGAGAACTTGTTTCCCCAAGAAAACCATTAACCCTGAAAAGAATGCAATGCATGGTGTGCAAAACCAGGAAACACCCAGCTTTACTGGAACATTTCCTCAAAATAACAGTCAAATGCAAAGAAGGTGTACTGTGTTTTGCAGGTATTACAGCTCCTTTCCACTTTTTGATTTCTCCAACAGGCCAGAAGAACACCAGCAAGGGACCTCTCTGTACTCAGAAACCACATATAGGAAATCAGGGCTAGTATTTGACACACTACCTTAATTACAGCTGATCACCTTTGTATTTCATGCTGGTTTGTAACTCACAGGGTGGAGCTATAAAAGACTGTGTTGCACTTCAGTTTTTGTTGCTTTGTGCCTTTTGCTTGTGCAACCTGAGATTCAGCCAGAAAGGACTTGAGAGAATCACTTTAAGATAAGAAAGTCCTGTTTTCTCATTTATTTGTTGGTAATCACACTGAAAATGGAAAATTGCTATTCTTGGGGACCATTACTTATAACCCACTCCCACAGATCCACAGCAGTACAGTGACATATGTACTGTACTGAAGCTCATTGGTAATACTGTTAATAATCACTGGGAGTAGCTGCAGTCATGGCACAGTACTTGGAGTTAGGAGATTGCATCTTGGTGGGCGTAAATGGAGTGGCTTATTAAAGGAAGCAGCCAACTAAATGTTGTAATTCTCCAAACTGAAACAATGTTATGGGTATTATGCTATAACATTGGCAACTTCAGAGTTATTGGGTACTTATTTGGTGCAATGAATAGAGAAGGTCTGGATAGAGGTGAATGTTGAACAAATTAAAAATCAGATAAAGAAATATGTCCCCACACTTGAACTTTCTGAGAAAGATTGAGCTGTGTTGTCCAAAAGTCCTAATGCTGTAACCAAGCAAAACCATTCTTTGTGGTTTCCCAGAAACTAGGGAATAGGAATATATCTGATCCTTTAACTAAACAGTAACATCAAAGATAGCTATTTATTTATAACAGTTTCTAAACAGAACAACTTACAAGAATTCATTAATGCTGAAATAGTTTTACAAGTTCTCTGTAGTACACACTTTCTTGAAGAATAAAAACAAGGAACATGTATTTTATTCTCACCTATGAAGTTTGCAGGTCTGGTTTGGGAGACTGAAGAATTTGGCAGAATTACTATAATTCTTCTTGCCTTAAAAAGAAAAAGGGTCAAGCCAATGTGGTTCATTGCTTTTTTTTAAAAAAAAGACCCATTGGTTTTCCTTCTAAGTAATAGAGTGAGATAAATAGTAAGATCATATCAAGGAAGAAGGCTGTCATTCTGCTGAAAACTTTATATGCCTTGAACAAGAAAATTTCATGCATTATAGAAATGGTAACTTAAGCTGGTAAAGATCCATAGAGATAGTTCAGGGGACTGGATATATTTATTTCAGAAAGACAGGGAGGAAAGAAAGGGAAAAGGATGAGGAACTGCCTTATGCAAGCAAGATATTAGTTCTAGGGCCTTCTGTCCTGTATCAGGAGAAAGATAGAACAATGAGTTTTTGGCTATTAGTTCAGGAGTATTAAGTGGGCAACAGACATGAGAGGTAAAAAATGTCCCTTGAATTCATGGAAAGTGCCAGGAACAGAATTTGATTTCAAGAGTCAAAAGAAGAAACTGGAGATGGGCTTTCCTACATTTCATCCTGAGAAATGGAATGAGATCAAGGAAGGAGATTTGCATAAAAGAGATGGTGATATTCTGTAGTTCATGATTCGCCAGAGAAAAAGAGGGGAATTATAACAGAATAAAGAAAAGTTTGAATATAGGATTATTTTTACTCAATAGGATTATTTTTATTCATGGAAAGGCAGTCTAAGGGCAAAAGGGATGAGTTGGTAATTAATAGAAACTTGTTATGAACTTGAAACATAAGAGAACATTTCATGCTGAAGCACGAGATTCTTGTGTAGGAATAACCTATCAATAAGTAGAAGCTGGGAAGGACTTTACAGGCAGCTTTTCTGCAAAATAGCATCTAGGAGATGTACTGGAAGGAAAACTGAACAGAAGCCAACACTGTCAAACCGGGAAGAAAGAAAGCAAAATTCACAAAAGCACAGAACAGTCACATGTGAAACATATGGAGTCGTGTTTTCTCTGTGTAGCACTCTCAAGTCCTCAGCTGGAGTGCTGTGTCTAACTTTAGTTGTTTCAAGAGAGCTGTGGGTGATAGGAATTAAGGAAGAAAGTGAAACTGAAGGCATACAAAATATATGACCCTTGAGGACAGACAGATGGAATTGGGTTTGGTGTAGAGGAAAACAGGCAATCGATTCTAGAAAAATCAGATATACTGTTGCAAAGCCAGTAGAATCCAATGTCTTCCATATCTACTGTGGTACTGAATTACTACAAGAATGAAGAAATAAACAGAATGCACCAGGCCAGATAACCGATGAAACTCTTGGTGTCTAGACTTTCAATTTATTTCTTTTTGTTTTCTTTCTTTTAGAGTCAAGCAATTTTGTCTGCAAGGAAAAAATTGGTGTAGATGACCTTGCCTTGAAGACTGGGGAAAGATGAAATTGTCTTCTGAGATCTTCATCAGCTCTATTTTCTCTGTTGTGCTCATAACTATAATAAAGAGTAAAACAAAACAGAAGTGGTTTAATCACAAACTACTTGTATTGTGATTAAAGACATGAGCTTAGCAATACACTGAGTCTGTGGAACAGCTAGCAACAGTTTTGGTGAAGATTTCCACTGGAGAAAGATGGGAAAGTGGACAAATGGCAGTGACTTCACAATGTAGTCTGTACCCTGGGGTGGGTCATTGACATGGTCTTTATATAAATCTTCAGGCTTCTTTTTGGAATGCATCAGTTATTTCACTTTCAGATGAAAGTGGAGTTTGGTTTTGAGAATAGTATATTTCGGACTTATTTCTACAGAGCTTCTACTGAGCTTATTTCTACAGAATGCTTTTGGTTCTTTCCATCTTTTGCTGTCCTGGAACACTGTCCTTCATTTCTGCACTGACGCAATATATCCTGGAGTGTGAAATGCATATCCTTAACTTTGGCCTACAAAAATATTTCTCTGTGTTTTCTCTTTCATATAACATCACTGTGACACAGCTCAGCACTCACACAGCACAATGGACAGTTAAAGGCAGCAAAAAGTATGTCTTAGGGTTTGGGGTGTGCCACCGTGAGATGCCAAGGAAACTCAGGCTAAGTGGTATTCCATAGAAATGTGGCCATCCAGAGGGGCTATTTCTGAGCAAAATGGATAAAAGCTGTTAAAACCATGAAGTCCATGGACCTTTTCTGCAGGTAATGGATATATTCTTAGCAGTGTGGACGTAACTCCTGATACAGTTTTTCCACTGGTACAATTTCATAGTGTTTCATGAATATAACCCCGGGATGAACAAAGCTGTGTGAAATAAAAGCTTTCTGTTTCTGAAAGGTCTTGTTCAAGCACTCCATCCCACTTCACATTAAAAGGTTGGGTGATAGTGAATTATCAACAGTTCACAATACAGAACTGTGGAGAAAATATCAGATGTCTTTACTACAAGTATAGCCAAGCTCCTGTCTTTGAACTGAACAACATTTTGAATGTGCTGCTTAGTGCTGGATGTGAGCAGCACAGAGAATTTCAGTTCACTTTTTAGTCTCGGACTCTCAAACGGAATTGCCAAATGACAATTGCTTTCTTTTAAATATTTGTATTTCTCAACACAATGCCAAATCTTGAGAGCATGGACCTCTCTCTTTTACTTTACTGTCTCATGGTCCAATAAGAAAGCATTTTGTACATATATAAAATTTAAATAACATGACTAAATCAAATGGGTGTTATTCATACACATAGCATGTATTTGCTGCTGGAAGATATTCTGATTAAATGTTTATCTGCTCCCAAGGGTTAGTGAATGGGGTAATTTTCATCTAAAGGAATCAGTGTAAATATCTCTTCTCCCTGAGCATGCACTTCATGACTCATGAGCACATCCCTGAATCTTTCCCTTGTCAGGACAGGCCATGATAAAAATTAAGGTTTTTAAAAGTTTTTTAAAGATGTGTGCAGACAGTGACCTTCCACTGATACTATTAATCTAGGAAGAAGAAAGTTAAAAAGCAGAGGCAGAAAAAAAGTGATGCAGACACATGTAAAGCATTTAATCCTACCTAAAATAAAACTCTTAAGACAAATAACTGTGGGATTCATATTTAAATAATGTATACAGACATGTCCTGAATGATGGAAAGAGCGGCTGTCTCCAGATTGAGTTGATGTTGTCGTTTGGGAGCTTAGTTTTTCCTAAATCATGGTTTTTCCTATCTGCTTCTCCACCCAGCTCCACGCCATAGCTGTTCCCTCTTCTGAGAGACACAGCACCTACCTGTGCAGCTGGTGTCATCACTTCCCTCATTTCAAATCCACATTTGTCCTTTGTTTAAAAGTTCCCATTTCTTTTGACATGCCTTAGGTGTTGAAAATCTTAGCTATCCCCTAGCATTACATCTCATAGTCATCTTCAAGGTATATGGTCCCTGAGGACATGAATGGGAAAAGGCATCCTAGGATTGATAAGAAATTGTCTCAGAACAGAGGAGATGGGGAAAATTTCTGAAGGCAGCTGCCTTGTACTGTGTGCATGAAAATTACAACTGATTGCCAGAATAAATTACCCTAATTATAGACTTGGCTTAAATCTCTCAGATTAGAGAAGTTGTTGCTTCTGCTCAAAAAGTTGTGTTGTGTGGTCACAATATTGTTTTGCCTTGAGGCAGTTAGGTTTTTTCCATGACAGAACATTCACATGTAGTTGGCAATATTCCCTTCTGAGGAAAAATAGTTTGGCATTTCAAACAAAAGCAGTAGGATTTCTGCCAGCTGGTGGTTCCTGCACTTCAGACCACAGTGTCTGGTGGCTGGTCCTGATGCTGACTATCGTGGCACTGGGTTCTGGTTCAGAGGTAGCAAGACTGACAGGACTGAGGAGAGGAGCAAAGGATCACACCTTTGTCGCATAGGGAGATAAATTGTGGTGAGAGGCAGAGCGAGAACTCCATGTCCCAAAGCTGACTTAGTCAAACTCCAGTGCTTAGAAGGAAGATGCTGGCATCTTCTAAATTTCCTTCCCTTTTGAGCCGGTACTCTCTCAGGTATTGCTACAATCTCCCTTTCGTACTTCTTCCCCCTTCCACTTTGAGAAGTAACAGTATTCACTGACCTTACTTATCTGCATACTCTGCACACTGGGACCTAAAACTGCATCTGTTTCCCTTAAGTTCCTGACCCAGTCCTTCAGCTGACAGGTGAACACAGTTTAGGAGCATATTGTGTCCAGTGTAATCTTTAACAATTTACACTCCCAAGAAGGAAGCCTTTCACATGGTCTGAGGAGTCCTCAGGTGACTAAAGGGGCTAGTGAGATACAGATCCTGGGTTTTGTTGTGATGTAAACTCTAGATCAGGACTCTCTGTGCTGTTTTCATGCAGGGCTGAACTTTTAGCTCTAACTGTGTTTGCAATATTAAACTTGTTATGTAAGTGTACATTTCTGTACGCATCACTGCACAGTCATGCCTGGGCTCTCACCAAACTTTCCTTCTGTCATACCGCTTTCTAAACAGACTACAGGAACTCTAAAGAACTTCTGGTTGGACCAAAATTAACATGGCTGACAAAAAGGTCTGATGAAAGATATTTCCTTTTAAGGAAAATTTGATGGTTCCGAGGTATGCACAAGAACATGCCTGAATAGCTCTTAAAGATTTGGGAAATGGTTAACCTTTTCAAATTAGCAACAGCATGCCAAAAAAGATTAGGTTACCCGAGACTAGTTTTTAAACTATATTGATCTTCCTTTATGTGCCTATGATTATAAGAGAAAGGATAGGAACACTGAGAAATAATGTTGACAGGTTATAATTCCTCTTTATTCTTTTCAAAAGGATGTCATATTATCTCTGCTGTACTATCAAAAGCTATTTGAAGATTCTGAATGGTCTCACAATTGCCCAATGAATGACTTAGTACAGGAATACACTCAGGTAGTGCATCACTTAATTAACTGGCTCATAAAATAACTACATTCAGAGAAGTAATACTTCATTTTAAGGGATCTTTAGTTGCATTTCAGAATGATAGTAAAATAGACGTTCTAAAAAGTAACTATTTGGGATCAGCGTTACCAAAAGTAAACTCAAAGAGCAAAAAGAAATTAGGTTTTGATATGGTTGCTACTCAAATATTGCTTTGATTTATTAAGGGTTGCTTAGGTAAACAAAAAAATAACAAAGACTTTCTCCTCCTGCTCCTCTTTATAACAATCTGTGTCATTCAGTATGACCGAGTTGTACTATTCTGATGAACTGATACTTATGGAAATAATTAGAAGATCCCAGCTGTAATACCCATTACTAAATATCCTTGAAGTCAATATGCGCTGTGTTTTTCCCTTCTAATGTCATTCAGAAAAGCTTTTCATGAATTACAAGTAAATTCTTACCATATGTCCAAGAGAGCAATCAGGAGGAGCTTTCAGCCAGTATCACTGTAAAAGCATTGGAATTTTTTTTTGTTGTTTATATTGGATGCTATCCTATAACTAATAAGAAGGCACAATCTGAGCATTTATCACTTTTACACCTCCAAGGCATTTGTACTCTAATACCATGGAATATAGCATTCTGCAATGTTGCCCTAGCTATAAACCTGATAAAAATGAATAAGTTCAGAACCCAGCTATTTCTCCTGAGAGCTTGGAGATTTATGTATTTTTTAATCAAGAAAACTATTGTTGTGTCTTTTCCAGCCAAAGACCCCAGAATAACCTATCATAGCCTTAACCAGAATCCCACAGGGAATAATCCCTCCCTTGACAAAAGCACAGAAAAGTTCATCTGTGGAAAAAGATAAAGCCAAAGTTTACTGAAGTGCTAAAACCAATCAAGAGTGAGGGCAAGAAGCTCTTACCCACCAGCAGCTCAGCATTTTGTGGGATGCACAACATTTGAATTGCTTCTCTGCTGGATGGGGATCACAAGTGTGGCTCTGAGTCTCCCAGAGGAAAAGGTGCCCCAGTGCTGGGATGCGAGTCCCACTGCTGCAGGAGACAGGAGATGCAGCCATGCTGGTGGGATGTCCAATATCTGGCAGGGCACTTTGAGTCCTGCTTTTAGTCCAGCTAACATTTTCCAATTATGTGCACAGCATGGAGAGGTTTTACAGGCAAGATTAGGCACCTGTTGATAAGCAAATTCTCCTTGCTAGTGAGGGACAATTAAAATCCCCTTTGTAAAATTACAGGTGTGCACTTGGCTCTTCTACAGCCTACACTGGGAATGGAAATCAGCTGACAGACTCAGATGCATTTATGTGACATGTCGATGCCTTCCTGTGAACTGTATGTCCAAATTCCCATTATAGTCAACAGGAGCCTAGTCAATAATGCAGACATCTACTTTAAGGTGATCTGACCAGTTCCCTGCCCTCTGGATATCACTCTATAGACTACATCTTCACTGACAGTAGTGGGAGTAGGACGTCTCTACAAGCAGACGTCTAAAATGATGTGTCTAAAGGTGGGAACTGTGTCCCACATTGAATATAAGCAAACACCCCTGTGTTTTTGCAAATGTTAATACATTTTTCCCCAGGGGAAGGCCTGGAAAGATGGTGGTTCAGGATGGTCAAAACTTTCAGTAAGAATGTTTTTTGTTTAAATAAACCAAGTCCAAAATTAATTCAGCTCTACCATCCCCTTGAAATGTTACCCTGGAGGAATCCCGGTAGTCTTAGTTGTCATTTTCTTGGAGAGCCATAAAATAAGTAGAGCTTAGGAAAACTGTCTCTTGCTGTCTGAGACTCAGTACATAAGGCTCACTCTTTCCAAAATAAAGAACATCTCACTTGGTTAAACCTTGCAATATAAAAAACCGTGCTTGTGGATGTTTCCATCTGATGATTTTCATCTTGAGTGCCAACGTGTTTTGAAAATAATATGATTTTAAAGTAACTAACAACATTGAAAATGACTTGTGACACTGGTAAATATTATGGACTTTGCATTGAGTGATTTGAGTATTTACATGCAGAAAAATCGTGCGGCTTGTTGTGAGAATGGTCACAGACATGAAAAGAAATTAGCTAAATCCACAGTTTTAAAAAAATGTATTAAATTCTCCTGCTTTGATGGCCTCTTTTATAAAAAGCAAGAAATGTCACTGTTTTGGATAAAACTGATGTCTTCGATAAAATATTGTCATTGAAAGACTACGGTATTACAGTCAAGACTTATCCTACCCATCAAGGTAGATTTAACACAAGAAATAAAATAATGAAATTTATCTACACCAATATAGCACAATATTTCCACTGTAACTGCCACAGAAGAGTTACTAGTTGGGTAGAGTCAGGGAGAGTGGTATGTCTTGCTTTCCCTCGCTTTATTTCCAAGTACCACAGGGACAGTATAAAGCATGATGCAACTTTACAATTCCATGCAGGTAAATGGTAGGAGTGAGAATCCATGAAGGATTTCTAAAATGATGCCATCATGACAAACTCAATATTTCTATGGCATTGAATAGTGTTCAGGTTATTTCCTGATGGCTGTCACTTTTTGAAGAAGAAATCTCTTCCTATGGATTTCAGTCAAAAGAACACCTTGCACCGAATGTGTAATTCAGGGAAGTTTTCAAAATGTATTTGAACTAAATTTGTGGGCAAATTAATTTTTTATATAGCTAAAAAAGGGCAATACTTAAAAAAAATTATAATGTTCTCCAAGTGGTTAGATTATTTTTATGCTCTTCAAATTACACCATCCCAAAAGCTTTCCTAAAAATATTGCAAAACAAAGGTTCAAAGTAGCTTGCTTAAGACAGTATTTTAAACTTTGGGTACCGAGGATATATGAACATGGAAATTAAGAAGTGTTATTTTATTACCAAGCATCTGCTTTTATGTGCATATCCTGAATTAAATTAAAGTTCTTTCACCAGAAGCCAGAAGGTTCACAGGAGAGGCAAATCAGACACTGAAATGGTTGATTGAGCTGTGATTCAAAGAAGCTAATGTGGGGAATTAAACTGGAATTCCACACAAAACTTTCCTTATGTTATGTCCCTTATTCCTGAAATAATATAACTCCCCTGGGCTTCTAACAATAAGAACTTTGCTCTAAATATTTAAGAAAATAATTGTTAGACATGGGATAGTCCAGAAAGTGGTGATTAGTTTGCTTTTTTAGCTCTTCAACCTCTAATTTGTGTGATCTTGGGCAGATAATTTTCTCCTCCTATTTACTAAAAAAGAGAGAGGATTTTACTGAAGTTTTAAAATATGTATCTATTTATGAAATCGAATTTATGAAATACACTTTTCCTGATTCACAGAAGTGCTGTGAGAATACAAAAAAAGTGGGAAATGCCCAGGTTCTACAGACAGAGAAGTCAGATATGTACAGTAATAAACATCAGTCGGCAAATGAAAATCAAAATCCAATAAAATTTTATTTTCTTCTGAAAGGATGAACTGTGTGGGTTAGAGCTCAGAAATACAAGTTTTTAATTGGGAATGGCAATTGCTCACAAGAGAGGAGCTAGAATTTCTGTGGTGTTAGCAGATGTGTTAAAGCCAAGGTTCCCATTTTGCAGAACCACTTATTGAGTCACACCTGTTCAGATTTTGCATAATGTTATGGTGTATGAAAGAAGCTGTTGACCTTTCTTAAGGAAGCACAGAACTGTACCAGACTGCCCAGGAAACCTTGGCAAATCTGGAAGGCTCCAACAGGACATATCTTCTGCTTAAAGCTCAGATATTTTGTAGAGCATTGTGTAGGCTGTAAACTGCAGAAGAGCTGCTATTGCATATTAGGAAAACATCACCTTCTAGCTGTCATTTACTTTTCCCTATGATTTATTTAAAAGAGAGGAAAAATATCTCAGTAGCTGAAGTTCTTTCTTAGCTGAGTAGCAACCCAAACAATAAGGACATGCGAGTGGGAAGATTGTGAGAAAAAGCTGAAGAAGTTGGGGAATTATCAATATGCAGGGTCATGTACATGCACAAGCCTGCTCAGCCAGCATTTGCAGGCTGGGTTCTTGCTGAAACACGTGATAAAAAAGTGAAGGGCAATCTAATTAAAGACTTGAAATGCTGCGTTGAGGCCATTCCTGTTTACCTCCCACTATAAAAGACGTGCCCTGTGTTGCATTCTACACAGTAATAAACAACCCTATGGAAAGGCACTGTGGCAAACAGGATGCCTCCTGCTCTAATTCCCAGGGCTGTTCTTTCTCCCTTCTGTCCTCGGCCTTAAATAACCCCTCCTTTCCTCCACCACCGACCTCACCAGCCCTCCTGGGCACTCCTGGCCAGACTCAGCTTGCTCGTCCCTGCTGCGTGCCTCCCAAAGGTCACCAAGGACAGGTGCCCTACGCTGCCCTGCGTGCTGCCACTGAGTAAAGGCAGCCGGAGTCCCAGTCCTGGCTCTGTAAGAACTTGCAGAACAAAAGGAAGACTCCCTGGGCATCAAAGGAAAACCCAGATGTTTCTCTCCCATCTCTGGTCATGCTTAGGATTCACCCATTACCACCTCACAGCATGGACAACTTTATTCTTGTAGCAGTTATTACTTAACACCCCTAAATTATTATTATCTTGAGATTGATAATGACTGTCATCTGAGACTTAAGGACATTTTGCAACAATATTACAGTATTAACTAGATTTCAATTTCCTAGTGAACAGCAAAACCTTTTCTCTGCCTTATTTTTTTATTAAAAAAAGAAAGGGGAAACATATGTGAGTAAATAATCAGTTAAGTTAATCATAGTAAAGTAAACCTAGCCAAGACAGGCTGAGCACTAGCACTGAACTCCAGCTACAAAACCAGGCATTAAAATCTGGAGCATTGTGGTAGAAACATAATTTCTAAGAGACAAGTGAAATGTTGGGAGATGGTGTCCCTCCCACCACAAGGCCTCTGAGAGTGTTATAGATGAGATATAATCATTTACTGGTTCAACCAATTTTTGGTTTGAACTTTGCTACTAAATCTGATCTCCATTTAATGCGATGGTTATCAGAATCAAATCACACTTAAAATTTTGGAAATAAATGACTAGCAAATAGACCAGAGATTTATGCAGTGGGAAGCAGATAACTGAATATAACCACAATCAGAGAGATATAAAATGCCTTCACTCACCAAAGGGTCCATAAATAGACAGGAAGCACTATGGATTTGTTGGATGGCTCAGAAAATGCTGAAATAAAAACACCAGTTCCTGTTACTTCTTATCTCTTAGGATTTGCAATTATCCAAGAGCTGTAGCACCCTCACACCTTCAGTTGGTTACTGTTGTTATCTTCCCTACAGACTGATTCTTTATGCAGGGAGCAGGAAATTCCCTTAAGCCAGAGGGAAAACTTTAAGTCAAGTTTCTTAACTGCCTTATCTGTTTTACAACTCCTTTACAAAATGCACTACCACTGCTTATCAGAGGGTGGTTTATGTTTAATATTTTCAAAGAGATAAAAGGTTATGAACCAGGAACCTGGCCCTGATGTTCATGCAAAGTGACAGAAACAGGGAGTGAGGTTCATTTCAGCTTACCTTCAAGGACAAAAAAGCCGCCTCTCGCCTTGCACATCACTGTGATGAGTAAGACACATCTCTTCCTCCTGGTAACTAGTTAATTCAAACAAACATCACTGGCAGAGGGCAACCTGCTCAGCTGCTTTGCTGTGCAGAAGATAAGAGTTGCCCTGGTGCAAAAGATCAATATTTAGAAACCAATCCTGGCTGGGTACAGCTTAGTAGATCTTTTATTATTATACCAGGTTCATGTATGCCAGCAAGCAGGCAGAGAGCTCCAGGAACAACCCCCCCACTGTAGTGGATTTTTCTGTATGGTAAGGCAGCCCAGGGAAAGTCCAGTCACTGTCTTGGGAGCAGGAGGGAGTCTGTAACATCACAGCAAGGTCATGTAAGGATGTAAAAGGTGATGGAGGGATATAAGAAATTTACAGGTGTATGTTTTTCTATTGTCTCAGTTATTTTCTTTCCAAGAAGAATTTTTAGATGCTTTTCTACATTTGTGCCCATCAGAGCCCAAAGTTTTAGCTGTCACAGTCAAAGTCTTGTCCAGCAACAAAGAGACCTGCTTTGGGAGGCGGGGAGATCAACATTTCAGTTTTAACTTTTGGAAATCAGTATAGGTTGTCAAAAATAAAACAAAAACTCTAAAGCTACCAGCGAAAAAGGATGGGTTTTTTTTCTTATCAAAATCATGGTTTTTTTCAGGAAGGTCATACATGATATTGGAAAGTTGCCACCCATTTCATACAAAAAAAATTAATTTTCCATACAATATGGAATATTTCCAGCTTTAGTGATAGTGTGGGAGTGTTTTTTTGGGAAGAAATGTCACGAAGATTGTAAATTAGTTTCTGATAAAAAGACCTGCCACAGAAGTTAAGTTGTTGTTGTATAATCTACTATCTGTGAGAAAAAGGATTATTGTTTACTTCTTTATGACCAAATCTTCCAGACATTCTCACATGTCCATGTTTAAGAAATCAGAGTCTGAAATACATAGTAAAAATGAATTTTCTATCATTTCCTCCAGCACCTGAGAAAACCATGCCCAGGAAAGCTGGAATTTTTTAATGTTTCCCTAGAAAACATGCACAAATCTGTGTCTTCCATGCCTTATTAAAAAAAAAAAAAAAAAAAGTATCAGTTCCCACTTGTCCTTCTGATCTACCTTCTCTGAACAAGATTCCAGTCAAATTTGACTGCTGTATAACACTTGAAACATTTTTCTATCAGAGTGGCACTTCATCTGGAATTTTCCAAAAGACATTTACATTTCTAAAATTCCTATCTCAAATTATCCCCATGGCTAATTTCCTTGATATTTCCCATGTGTGGGCTGGCAGCATCTTACCTCTAAGGCAGTAAGGATTACTTTAGTTTCAAAACAACTTTAAAATGGCAGGTCTTCTAGACATAGGATTTCTGAAATGCATGCCACTTCCTGAAAAAATTAACGTCAACAAGGGTCAATTTGTTATTTTCACCTGGTAAAATTTAGATGTTTTCAAAAAACATCTATGAGCCACTGAGCTATCCTTTATTCCATTTCATATATATTATTGCTATTATTCTATTACATGTATTTAAGATCTTCCCTCAGAGGCATGCAAGAGCCAGTCCTTTAATATTTGCTTTTTATAGAACATGTAATGATGGAAGGCATAAAGAAGAGGTAGACAACTGAAGCCTGTGAAGGAGTTTGCACAGGTCTCACAGACAAATGTTTGTTAGAACCAGTTTTTAATGTGCGGTTACATGAACTTTGAATACAACAAATACTTTGGCAAAGGGAAAGCAGAAAAAAATGCAATGAGATCTTTCTAAAATTAATGATTTTTATTGATTAGACCACTGATATCTTGTGTGAGGGAGATATATTAATTCCAGTGTACCTGCCATTCCTTAATTCATTCACTTACTATGTGAGAAATGCAAGTAAAATTGAAGCAAACTTACACAAATATTACGGAGCAAACACTGGCCAAGCACAGGGGATCAGTATGAAGCTTTGTCCAAAGGAAAAAAGTCTAATGTGAAGTGAAAATTTTCTCCAGGATCTGTTTTGCTCTGTGGAGGAGGCTGTTCTCCAGAACTGTTATCCTGCCCTAAACAGAGTAGGTTTGCAAATTTACTTAATGTTGACTTTACATCACATGGCGTTTGGGCCAGAAACTTTCTTATGCTTCAGGATCCTTTTCCAGGTGGATCTTTATGGTCCAAAGCAAAATTCTTACAGATAATTGTGACTTCAGCTGTAACTTGTAGCAGTAGTTATTGGATGCACTCTGACAGATCTGAACATAAGAGATCCTTAGAAATTCAATCACCTCCTGAGACAGTTTACTGCATTAACAGAGGTGGCCTTGATATGTAAATGAAACACAATGGTCCAGCTTTTTAGGTAAGCCTGAAACTCTTGTATTTGACTTCAAGTAGAGCAGGACTGTATGTCTTTTTCTCTCCCACATATGTAGTTTACTTAATTTTTGTCCATAAGCTGTTATCAGTAATCGGCATTAGTGTATTTATCAGTTTCAATATATCAACCGAAAATAATAGAATATTCATTTACCCTCAGGGAAACAAAGCAGAACCAGCCATTCACACAGAGCTTTAAGCCATGATTTGCTTCATTTACTGTGTGCAGTTCCTGTCTTGTGGAACATTTGTTTCTTAGTATTTCATGCTTTACTTGGCAGGTTAATCACATGAGACCTCACTGGCACTGCAAAAATCATAAGGCTCTCTAACTTTGTATTTATTAGATGTTTAATACCTGAAAGAAGATAAAAATGTGGAAAGCAGACTCTCTGGTGTAAGTCATGTGATGGGAAGATGGCCAATTCAGAGAACTTGCAGACACACAGGAAATTTTCATGAAACTAATTAAAAACATTAATATCCATGGAATGGAAAAAAACCCAACCCCAAACAAATCAAAACCAATGGCCAAGAAATGTTCAAGCAGAAAGTGCTCTTCCTGAAAGTAAGTTATTTACTACTGTTACCTTCACTGGAAAGCTGATTTCCTTCTGATGCACCAATCAAATGTTAGATAATGGAACTGGATATCACAAAAGAATGTATTTGGGTTTACCCGAGACTCAGTATCCAGTATTTTTGAAGGTTTGCTCAAGTTGGGTCTGTTTTTAGCAAAGTTTATTTTTTGTATCTGCTTATCTCAAATCTGAAGGACCCAGCTGGGTCTGCAAGTAGAAAAGCCAAAATACTGTTGGAAAAATTTTTCTTATAGTATTTCTAAACCACTGAGCAGAGTTAACTCTGAAAGAAGACTGTTTTGGAAAAGTGTAGCCTCTGTTTTCAACCTGATCGTGTCCATTTACAAGTGCCTCCCAGCTTTCACCACAGCTCGGGGTAAATTTTGGTAATAATATTATTTCAGAGAGATTTTTCTTAATGGTGACATTATTTGAGATGGAACAGAAAAATACAGAATATTTTTAAGATAAAAAAGAAGGTCTTGCTTCATAATTTAAATGATCCAAGTCTCCAAGGTCCATTGAATAAAATAATTCAGCCAAATCCCAATGTCTCCTACAATACTGGAGAAAAAACTGTTAAATCTACTTGCACCTGCAGAGTCGTCCAGCTGTCAGAAGTTGAGTATTAGCAGATACTGTGCTCTATGTGTTTAATTATGAGGCTGAGGTTATTAATACAGTGTAAAACATTCTATTAGCTAACAAGCATACATGAAAATTTCATAAGTTCTTTGTTGTATTTGGACAGATGCTTCTGTAATTTTTTTTTTTTTTTCTGTTTTAAAAAGGCAGACCACATAATCCAGCAATCCTATAGAAAGCTAGTACCAGGAGGCGGTGGGCAGTACAGCTGAAGGAAAGCAGAGTGGAGCACTGCTGGTGTGCAGAGAGAAGAACTGCAGAGCTTCAAGGGTGGTGGCTGGTGGTTGGTGTGGAACCTCTGTTGGGGCTGCCTTTTCAGATGAGTAGTTTTGTCAGGTTATGGATTTCCCATTGCAGGCAAAGAATGCTTGGGATGCTTCACCTCGTTTTTGTGTAACTTGAGCATTTCCAAATACACACTTCATAGATTTTATGTTACACTTTTGAAAGTCCATTAATATGACAAAAAAAATAACCAACCAAAGCCAATATCCATTAGGCATTACAGTATGAAAGTGTTTAATTAAAGAACCTATCATTTGGTCAAAGTAGTTTGTCTAATACCGACTGGAAGGCCTCCAAGGGATTCCCAGAAGTAAAAAGGGAGAAAGAAGGTTTGCCATAGTAGAAGCCTTATCTTTCCATGTTAAGAAGTCCAGATGAGCAGATGAGGTATTATGTAAAGCCCAAAAGTAAGTAGTTTTTCACACTGATTGAATTCTGGCCTGTAAAAATTGATAAATTAATTCACTGAAAGAGTGTATAAAGTATATGCAGAAATAGCCTAGCTTGGATAGCCTACTACTAAAGGATAAGTAAAATGCAAAGAAAAGTGGAAGCTCTAAGAAGGGAAAATTGTCCAAGTATTGAGGAAAATATAGAAAACAAGCACATTTTCAATCAGAATTTCTAGTGCTCTATGGATAAGCCCATTGCAATAAAAAGAAACCATGAACCAAAAATATGAATGGGATTACAAAATCAAATTAAATTTATCACTCATCCTGATGATTTCTACTTCTATCTTGAATGAATAACTGTGGCCTTTGTTTGAAGCCTGGAATTTCCCCAAAGCTTTCCAGTGCCTCCAAAATATGAAAGGACTTGTTCTCTTAGATAAATATGGTTAGAAAGCAAATTGTACAGCTGAGCGGCAAGAGGACCAAGCCTTGTGCTGTCCCTCTGAGGTTTGGCCTCTTTCTGTGGAGCACTGAGGTCTTGGAGCCCCACCATTGTTCTGGACTCTTCATCTGCTGATTGAACTTAAAATACAAGTGCAGAAGTTGGAAGTAAAGGACAGCCTGTAGGACTCTGCCTTCCCATAATGGTAGGGCACAACTGGGGATACCAGTACTGGAGAGGAGCAGTGAGGTGTAGTTCACACACCTCCCCTTACTGGCAGGTATGTCTGGGGCAGCTCCTACAACTGAGAGTGCGTTTCCAGATTGAAAACAACCCTTCTCTTACATGGAAAAATGCAGCTTCCTGCTGGCCAAAGCAGTTCGGAGGCTTTTAGAAAATCTTACACCTACTTCTGGTCAAAGATGCTCAAATGGAAAGAAGGAGAGGACATACATCACTGGCATTCACTTTATAACAGTTTATCAAAAACCTCTTCACTCATTCTGGAGAGCAAGGCTGTGGGTCAATTAGTTGTTGAATAAGGCAGTTGGTGAGTAAGAAGAACTCTTAATGAAAACAGATTGTTGTGTTTTGGGGTTTTTTCCCAAGTGCCCATTGAGTAATGGCTTCTGGGTGGTGAACATTTTAAAGTGTCACCTTATCCTTGGGAGCAGACACATTTTCAGCATTGCCTCTGGTACCTTCAAGTGCATTTTGTATATTTGTCTGGTATGAATGCCTGGATTTTCCTTTAGTGCTCATAAATTCAGGGAAGGAGAGGAGAGCTTTTTGCAGAGCAGGTCTTCCAATCCTGCTACAAAGCAAACTACCTTCAATTGTGAAAATATCTGCATAAGAAGCAGAAATGATGTGAGAACAAGCTGCATGTCTGCTTGCTCTCAGCATTTAATCCACCCTAAGGCAAGCAGGAACATATCTACTCACTGCCAGCAAAGCCACATCCCCAGAGTTAGACAAGTGCTTGTTCTTGGGCCTTGCATCTCACAACTCCATTGCTGTCTTGCCCTAATTTCCTAATTTTCCCTACCTAAAATTAATGACTTTCTTTTCCTACCCTGTGTTAACAGATTTATTTCATACAGCTTCAAGTATTGCATCTGACATGAAAAAACTGCATGGTGGTCAGAGCATCTTTGTGCCTCTTTAATAGAAGCAAAGAAAATTTAGTAACACAATTCCATTGTTCCCAGCAAAAGAAAGCTGGAAGGAGCGGCATTCAGTCTGGTACTGCTGGCTCCCAGATCCTGCCAACAAATACTCAGCAAAATCCTTTGCTCTAGTTTTTAGAAGGAAATTAACACAACAGATTAGAAGATAATTAAAAAGTAAATGAATAGCCCAATAGGTCACCACAAGTTCCCAAGTCTTTGGTTTTCTCTCAGAAAAATCTGGCAGAGGTTCTGTGCCTATTTTATTTTACAAAAGGAGTTTTGAATTAAAAACTCCCTTAGAACTTGCACAGTCAAAATTTACAAGGGAGTAAAGTTTTGTTCAGCCTGTTTCTGCACATGCATTATTATCTGCTAGTGACACTAGAGCAGGTCCAAGAGACCATAGACAAACTGAGCCCGTAATGCTACCCTGCCCTCAAACTTTGCTCTGCACTGACGGTGTGATGGTCAGGTCTAGCAAATTTACTGATTTACAGCATCAGGGTGAAATATCTATCTGGGCAGATATATCAGCACAGCCAAAATTGGACAGAAATGAAGACTGGGAGCTTTCAACAGGAGAACCTTTTTTTAGAAGCCATGAAAACTGCAGCAGTGGTGGAGTTAGTTTGGTTTGTAACTTACACGATGTGTTGTTGTTATCACCATTGACTGAGGATCATCTCTTTCAATAAGATTTCATGTATTTTTTAACCAATTCTAACAATTTACCCTATTAGTAGCTCTACCTGCAACCACACAATGTACATTTATGACCCATCATGATTAAGTACGTATAAAAACCAGACTTTGAACCAACACTTACACATCAGATGTTGCCAGGATCAAAGAATGGTTCTGAGGAAACCACTTCAAAATCTCTTTCCCTTGCCATAAGAAGGCCAGCACCAGATGTGGTAGGCAAAAGCTTGTACATTTCAACACAATCAATGCTTTAATAGTCCTCAGCTTATCCATTTAATCATTCTGCTTCCTCTCCAAACCTTTTAGTCATGCTACAGATGTGCAAGAAGGCAACAAGTGAATGTGAAGCTCTGGAAACAGCTTCATGAAAGATTAAAGGTGGAGAGCCTCTTAAAAGCAAGGACTATCCTGGAAATAGTCTGCTTCTCTTCACAGTATTTTAGTTCTATTCTATTCTATTCTATTCTATTCTATTCATCAGCAACCACAGCAACAGAAATATTTCTAGAAGAACAGGAATATTAGAAAGTATTTGGAGAACTGTTGCATTTCCAAGACACTGTATCAGTACTGAAAACAGGCAGTAACTGCAGACTGGGTCCTGATCTTTAAGCCAACATATTACCGAAGAGTTTTAAAGTAAAAACTTAATTTCTCTAAAAGTGAAAATGAATCTTAGAAAAGTCCACCAGAAAATACAGGAGGAAAATTATTCATGTCATGACAATACTACAAATGGGGGAAAAAATCTGTTCACCTTAACTCTAGATGGTGAGAAAAGATGAGTGAACACAGATCACCAAGTAGCTGTAAGTCTGGATATGAGCACAAAACAGCGCAGCCAAAAGCAAACTTGTTGCTGAGTTCTGGTAGTTCATTTCTGATGCTGCCTCCCTGCCTGAAGTTTCAGGAATTTGAGTTGTAATTTGCACACATGCTCATTACTTGTGACTAATAAGATAGAACAAAGAGTTTTGGCATCTTCCCCTGGGTGGTGACTGCTGTGAGAGAAATTAATTATTGAAAATGATTTGTGTCAGAGTAGTTCATAAATACTGCTGCTGCAGAAGAGTTTATAGCTGAAAGAAGACAGGGAATCATCTCTGATGACTGCCTTTGACAAAGTTTTCTTATAAACTTGATAACATGGCAACTGCTTTTCATGATAAGTGAAAATGACCATTTCACACAGCCAATAAAGCGTCCTCAGAAGAGGTCAGGCATGGCTGTTATATCCTGTAATAGATAAGTCATAGATGGGACAAATATAATGTCCTCAAAAAGATGAGCCTGCCTGCCTCATCATTGTTTTTGTGCATTAACATAGGAGACTCTGGAACGTGGCCCAGGCATATCAAAACAATCAGAGATTAGCTTTAACTGTGACAGAAGTTCATGTCTGTGGGGCCAAGAGCTCCCTGAGACCAAGTGACACAGGCAGCCAGGCTTAGGGAGCCAAAAATGAATGGGAAAGGACTGGAGTGGCTTAACTAAGGAACAATGAAAAGCAAGCACACAGGAATCTGAACGGAGTGCGATACCTCAAGCTACACATACTCCAGTGGAATGAAAGTTCAGCCCAGTGAATGCCTCCTTGTTTGCAGGCCCAGCCTAGCTCTGACTTTGCTTTAACAGGGCAGGGTTAGGAGTCAGAGGGCTAATAATCACAGCCTTATCTTCTTCCCACTGAGATTTGACTCAAAAAGCTGTGCCAACACTTCTAGCAAGAGGGTGAAAATGGAAAAATACCCCTACCATAACTTCCTTTCATTTGGTTTATTATTAACCACATGGCCAGGCTATTAGCCATGCTAAAACACTAATATTGTTTTTTCTCTTGGTGCTAAATATGAGGATTGTTGTTTATGCACTGCCTTAGGTCCTCTGTCCAGTAAAAATTATTCACTAGGAATTCATTAATGTTTCTTCAAGACAGCTCAAACTTAATTCTTTTCTCCTTTGATCTGAACCATGGTTATCACAGCAATGCTGATCTCATCCACAATTCTGTATCTGCGCCTGGTCCCAACTTCAGCTGGATTTGATAAGTGGGATTCACGCAGGAAGAATGGCAGAGGTCTTCCCAGCAGACACACACTCAGTGGGAATGAAATAGTGACAACTGTCAACATTTTCCTTCTTCAAAGGGCTGCAGTGCAGTGAGTTCTTTATCTGACTTGGAAGGCTGGGTCTTGTGCTTGAGGACAATGTTTTTTTCTCCAACACAACATGCAAAATTGTCATTTAGTCTCTTTAGAGTTTTGCGGATGAGAAGCTGAGAAAAATTTGGCTTGAGTACTCTTGGTTCTTCATTCCTCCTGACGTTTTGATGCTGGGCTTTGTGATTTTTTTTTTTGTTGGCTTGTTTCATTTTTTAAACATTAGCTTTTTATAACAATTTAGAAAAAACAAAACCAGCAAACAACTAGCAGAGAACATCTGCATTTAGCTGTTATTCTGTTTTCTGAGACTAGGTCTGTATATATTAGAAATAATATGATATAATACAATGGAATGTTTATTATATAACATAGCATAAGTCATCTATGAATTATATTTATTATAGTTTATATGTATTATAGTTTATATAGATTT
>VYZT01035939.1:0-12368 GCA_013400735.1 Pomatostomus ruficeps | reverse complement strand
AGGACCAATATTTAAGGTCAAGCTGTGTGCCAGTTTTGAATAACCAATTAAAATTACATGCTCTGGTGGTATATGGAGCACACAGCAGTATGAATTAACTCTGTGTAGCACCTCATTCCTTCAGATCTTACCTTCCATTGATTTTTCAGTTACAGCTATAAGTATTCAGCAATAATGTAACTTATACCAATGAGGCAACTAATGGATACAGGAAATTAGAAGCAGCATGATTAACAGGTCCTCAAATCATTTTAAAATAAATTAATATATACCAAATAGTAAGTAAAGCACAAGCATGAAGAACCTGACCTGAGAGGTGGAATTTAGCTTTTCAAATCTTCATAACATCTCAGACCACCCAGTGTACAAGGTTTTGCAATATTATAAGAACCTAATAATGATAGGGTATTCAAAGGTGAGACTAACAGTCTCAGAATTTCCTAAGGGTAAACATTTTGTTTACTCATGGAAAAGTTAGAGTTGTAGTGTCTTGTTTAGTTAGTTTCATTTTGTTTTGTTTTTCAAAAGAGATTAGAAAATTTTTTTAAGCACATAAACCTAGAATCTAAGTCCTTTTTCTGGGCCTACATTTCTTATTTTTTTGAACAGTGCCCTAGTTATCCAGTCTATGATTTTGGATAGAATTTGGAGGTACCTCCTCACTGAAATGCAGTAGTGGAGACACTTCCCCCACAACAGAGAGTTTCTGAGAGTGCATGAGTTTATCTCCATTTACATTATACTTGCACATCACCTTATGCAGATTTCACAACCCTACCTTTATATGAAAAACCCCCTGTTTTATCTCAGGTGTCACTCTTTCCAATGTCCATACATGCAAAGAGAAGTTGAATGTGAAGTTATATTATGTGTCATAATTAATATGATTAATTTATATTAAGTTATATCACGTGTCATAATTAATATGATTATGACACATCAGATGTCACTAAAAAACAAAGCACAGAAATACAAAAATGATATAGAAATAAAAGCTCCAAGTGGCATAATTGAAGTATTTTAAGGATTGATTTATATGTGCATTCATAAAACATATATTTTACCAGTGGACATGTGCTATAATCTGAACTGTGAAAGAGGAAGGCAAGGTCCATCCTTTTGTAGAGTTCCTGAAGGCTCACCAAATCAAGAATAGGCATAATTTATTTGTTGTCTTTAGAGGTTTAGATATGATGGTTTCCCTAACTACATAAATGTTGATTGATTGCCATGTCAGTAAAGGGGTGAAGCAGAATGGGAAAACGTTTTAAACAAAAACGTAAATAAAGAAATTGATTAGAAATTGATTATTCCTTTCTACGTAGCTTCACCAAGCCTGCTATACAGCAAGCCTTCTGTTCTGCCACTGATACATCTGACAGACTTACTAATTGAACAGAGGTGACTGAGCAAGATTAAACACTGGGATTTAGTTCCAGAAGTGACACATACCTTTGTCCTTAATAAGACACTGATTTTGCATTTTTGAGAAATATAGTGGTCTTTCTTTCACTTGATTGATAAAGCATAATAAGGGGTGATACCAAAGCTGATTTTCAAAGTGCTGGAGACTGATTTGCTTCCTTGTGGGATTCATATGAGCTCCTTTGTAACAAGGTGGTAAATGAAAAAGTATTTATTCATGCAGGTAACATGGAAGTGTTTTAAAAGAAATTTTGTTAATGTTCATTATGGTTTATATCTCTTAAAATTTATTTTAAATAGTGACAAGAAGAGATTAAATCTCCAGGTAACATAGATAAACACAGATTGGTTTGTCACTAAAATAAACAACGCCCATCAGTTAATCAGGGCTTTTGGAGGTAACAGGAACATTTATATATTGAAGTACTATGACTAGATTTCTGGAGAATAAAAATGGGAGGTTATAAAATATTACCAAAAAGTGTGATAATTTTATTTATATTCCTAAGGCCTTAAAAGACATTATTATAACTTTCACTTCAGATAGTAACTGCGACTTGTCTGCACATTACACATCTATGAATTTTTAAACAGAAAATGAAATTTCTACATAATGAGAAAGTGAGTATTGAAAAAATATTACTTTAGGCAAAGAAACTTTGCATTGTGCCTTAAAAGCATAAATTTGTGTAATCCTTTAGCAGCATAGTTAACCAGAGTGTAGAGTCCTTTAAACATTATTTTAATGTCTCCCTTAACAGAGGTAGTGCTTTCTTACTCATCGCAACTACATTCAGAAATTAATTTCTTAATATTTATAACTCATCCTGAAGATAAAAAAAAAACCATATAAATGAATCATATTGTCATCTGTAAGCTGTAGCTGCATACACATACATTTTTTCAACCTCTCTCTGTCCTCAGGTCCTGAGTCTTTTCCTATGGCTTCTAAAGTCTGATGTCCTAAATTGGGTGTTAGCATCAACAATTCAATCAATAAAAGGACAGTATAGAAGTAAATTAATAAAGGTTGGATAGTCTAATAACCAAGCCCCTTTTATTAAAAATAGTGAAATTATATATAAACATACCACATTAAAATTGGAAAAAACCCCCAAACTGTGGGACTATTCGGGTAATTATTCTTTCTTTAAATTAGTTCAAAATACATATAAATATTGACTTTCAGATTTCTTCGTCTTCTGTGTTGTATATAAGAAATTGCTTGGTGTACTGAGCATATTAGGATTCAAATATGTACACTGCATAAGTCTAACTATTATCTAACTGCACACAACAGATCTAACTTTAATATCTTTGATGGATTGTCTAAATGAGTGTAAATAATTACTTTTTGATTCTTTAAATCTGTGTTATAAGCAATATTTTTACAACACCTGATGAATTTGATTCTGACTTATTTCAGAGGTACTAGCTGAGGAGCTTGCTCATTCAGAGAAAGGAGAGAAGGAAGGAGTTGCAGCACGAAATTTCTTGTCTGGCAAGGTGAATGTCATATGCACTTAGGAAGAAAAGTATTTTTATCAAGGATTACTAATAGTTTATTTCAAATGATTGAAAATTGTTCCATTGAGTTGCACTGAGAGTTTGCATATCTCTGTTTAGCTTTGTTGAAGTTTTGGGAACTATAAAATGAAATCCAGGTATATAGAGTGAAACAGAGAACAAAAACACAATGAAGAAATAAAAACAGGACAGGTTTTTCTTTCTACAACTCACGGGAGCATGACATTATTTGCAATAGAATGAACAGATCCTATGGCTCAGGAAAGCAGAAACTTTTTGTTACAGCTGACCTAAATTTCACTACAGATACTCTGATGGGGAGAGAAAGGATATGTTAGAGTCACATTGATATGTCAATTGGACAAAAGACACATAAGGTGCTTCAAGTGCTAAGTTGAATTTTGAATAACCTAATAATAAAGGTTTCATAAAATATTTATAAAATATTTATTTTCTCAACTTTTCAGCAGAAGAAAAAAGATAAGCAAATTATTAATAAAGAAATTGCTTTGGGTTTAACATTTAGAAAGATTAATTTCTACAGGAATCCCAATGCATTGGAAGTTTATTTGTCTTGGAAATGTGTCATTTCTAATATTTTAAAGATGATAATATCTGAAGGCAGTGTCTCAAAAATTAAACTGGAGACTGGTATGGTAATGTGCATAAGTTAATTAATTTCTCTTGATTTCTATTGACTTTAACTGAGATTGTGAAGAAATATGTCCTTCCACTTGTAAATAGTGATCCAAATGAAGAAAGGGGTTATCATTTTTATTCAAAGATATGGCAGAATAGTCAGCAAACATTTTGGTGTCATACCACTGACTTACCTTCTTTCTTTTTTCTTTCCTTTTATTTCTTGTTTTCACAGAGATTTTGGTGACTTTTCATGTTTGATTCATATGTTGTCTTTGACAAATTTAAAGGCATTTTACATCTCAGATGGACAGTGTGGATAAGCTAAGAGAGTCTTCCCATTGCTTTTGGTATGAGGTTCTCTGAAGAAAAAACAAGATGAAGGAAGGATCAGGTTGGTAGACAAGTTGTATGTTCCTTTTCTCAACTCAAAACTTAAAGGAGGATTTTACTTGCCTGAAACAAAATTCCTTGTGAAAACTGCCACAGGCAGGTTTTGCATCTCCCATAATTTAGGATATACTTAGAACGATTTACCCTACAGTATTTTCACAGAATTTTCTTGCCCTTTGGGTTTTGTGTCACTTTCTTAAATTCGTGTTGCTGCATGTCTTTGAGATGATGTCTATTGTTAAGGTATAATTCTGTAGTTCAATTTTGGGTTTGGTTTGGGTTTTTTCTGGGCGATTGTCAGGTTTTTTCAAAAATTTTCACTCTTAAAGTGCTCTGCATTTTAATTTTTACTTAGGAAAAGTCTGTGAAGGAAATACATGTATCTAAACTTTTTATGCCGCATAATTTTATGATTGGCTTACTAAATGTTTAGCCTTCAACTAAAGTTATCTGAGTCCCTGTAATATTTGGTAAAGTGTTCTTTCAACTACAAAATGAATCTAAAATATAAGCTGGCCTAGATTTTTTTGTTGCTACTTTTATTATACTGACCTAAACCAATGTTATATCAATCAAATACAACATTGATACAAGAGGTAGAATAATAAAATCCTAGGAATGTCCGTCCCTACAATATTTAATTTGTGGCATGAAAATAATACTCTGTGACTAATGTGCCTTGTTCTACATACAATAAGTCTTATAGCACTAGATTTCGTTTAAGTATTAAAACTTTGTTATTTTCCTTAAATTAAGATTAATCAATGTTGACATCTTGTATATAAAGAAGAAATTGAATCAGGTATAATAGTGAAATATTTTCCATGTAATCATAGTAATGAAAAAAACTCTACTATCATAATCATGACATATTATGCTATTTTTCAAAGCAAGAAAACACTAGCAGATTCAGGATTAAAAAACGCAGCCGAAGAATTAGAAAATATCAAATAACTCAGCATTAGAATTAGGACAAAATATAAATTCTTTGAAGTCAATAGAAACACATCAAAAATAAAACAGTTCAGATACAACAACAACAAGGCAAAACTAAAAGAATTATCTTTTTTTTCAAGAACTCTGAGCTGTGTATCTGTATCTCTGAATAAAATGTAAATTATTGCGATGAAACTGAAAAGATACAGCTAACCATTCTTTCTCTTTCTTTCTCTCACTTCCTATACTCAGCAACCTTGAAAGCAGCTTCCACTCTGAAGTGATGCTGAAAAAGAAAGGAGCAGGTGCAGGGTACCCATGTCTGATCATGCAGCCTTTTTTTCTCTCTCCAAGGTAGGATTGTAAGCAAGAGCAGTCAGCTTGCCATATGGCCTCTCCCCTTCTCCTCCCAGGAGAGCAGGGGAGAATTTAGGTCCTAATTCACTGGCCTCTGAAATTACTGGTAGTCATTTCACTGATCTCAATAGGTGCAGGACTGAATCTTTTAATTATGGTCCATCAGCCAGAGAGGAAATTTAAACAGGCAGGATTTTTCTCTTGGCTAATGGCTAAAGGATACTGTCAGCTGTATAAAAACCTAGGCACCTGCTCTGACTATTTTTCAATGTTCTATGCACTGCCTCATATTACCTTTTCAGACAGACAATTAAAAGCCTCAGTTAAAGGGTTAGAGGTCTTATTTCAGATGGCAGTATAACATTTTGGTCATAAAATTATAGTGGCATAAACTCCATAGCTGAGGCTGCAGGGCTGATGTACAGTAATATACGTAGAGCATCATAGAGCAGGAATATGCTCAGAGTAACATGTAAATCTTTAAAAGTGCAAACAGCTCAAGCTTCACTTTCCTGTGGATCTACATTTCTGTATATAATTTACATAATAGGCATTAATCATTTTAGTTAATTTCCATAATTTTAAGTTTATACAATAATTAGTTGAGTATTATATATTATTATAACAATTATATAATAATTATTTTAATGATTTTTCTTAATTTGCATTCTGGAATGAAGATCTCCAGGTACAATTGGTCTTAATTTATGGCTAAATTTAGGTTTAGGGAAACTGATCTTTCCAACTCTATTGAATTATTATCCTAGATATATCTCCTAATAAGAAATGTGTACATACCCCAGTGAGCACAAAAGGCAGGCAATCACAAGTACTTCAGTAATCTACTTTAAGAACTCTATCTCTTACAATATTTCATATATTACTTAAAGAAATTATTTAGAAATAAATTGTTAGTTATTCTTGATAAAAATACATTTCTGCCTGAGTGTGTACAACATTTACCTTGCCGGACAAGAAATTTCATGCTGCAGTGCCCAATTCAGCCTCACTAGAAAGAAGGGACAAGAGTAACCCACAGCTGTGTGAAATTCAGCTGCACAGGCTTTGCCCAGACTCATAACCTTGCTTTTGTTTCTAACATACCAGTACTGGTAAGGCTGGGCTGACACTGCCTCCTGCCAACATGATTCTGCACATGGAAAAAATAGCACATATTGCACATACAGTGTGCGCCTTCACTTCTGGCCATTAAATCTTTTATTTTGTCAACTGTTTTAATAGATCCTGTCCCTCAGGGAATCTCCATCCCGCTGAAATGGTCAGCCCATTTTCTCTCTAAGATGAAAATGTGTCACATTTGTCTCAAACACTAAGAGGGATGGCATTTAATCTTGTTACAGTCTCTTGATGAGGGTAACCTTCTCAGAAGGATGAAATGGCAAATGAAGAGGAAATGACATAGCTCTCTTCTCTTTGCACGCATTTGTATCTTTTAGTAAATTAGTCAGTCTTTTGACAAATCTTTCTGTGTGTAGATGGAATTGTGAAAGGACTATTTATGTCAGTCTATAAATAATAGTAAAGCCACTAGCACATTTTTTTCCTGAATTTTTGCCAGTGTTTTCCCTTTGAGTTGAATGTATGCTACTCACTTTTGGTACTGACATCTTTTTCACTCTGTGCAGATTTCAGTAACTTTTTTTTGTGAAAGCTTAGTTTCATAATGTATTTTTTCAGTGATCTGATAAATCCCATCACTTGCATTTATTTTATTTATATCTGGCATGTTTTTACTATATCTTGTTCATGCATAAATATTTTAAATTTTCAAATTGCAATAAAATTATTCTCCCAAGGAAAATATTGTAGAAGATATAGAATAAAACACTTAAATTCTATGAACGTGTGTTTTTTAAAAAAATTAATCTAGGATCTTATGTGTCCTTTGAAGTTAACAAAACTTATATTAAAAGGACCTTTTTCCCACTAAACATAACTTTGAAATTTACTCTTGATACTTAAATACTTTTAAATATTATATATTTTTTTTATTTTTAATTAACAGAACTTATACAAACTAATAATGAATGTATATTCCATCTTTTCTTAAAGCCAATATTTAATTTAGACATCAGTTAATATTCAGGTGTAGTGGGTTGACCCTGGCTGGATGTCAGGCACTCACCAAAACTACTCTATCGCTCCCCTCTGTAACTGAACAGAAGAGAGAAAATATAGTGAAGGGTTCACAGGTTGAGATAAGGACAAGGAGAGATCAGTCATTGATTACCATCATGGTCAAAACAGACTCAGCTTTGGGATATTAATCTAATTTATTACTAACAAAATCAGAGCAGGATAATGAGAAGTAAAATAAATCTTAAAAACACTTTCCTCCCACCCGTCCCTCCTTCCCAAGCTCTACCTCCTCCCCACAAGTGGTGCAGGGAGATAGGGAATGGGGGTTATGGTCAGTTCATCGCAAATTGTTTCTGTCACTTCTCAGAGAGAGGAGTCCTTCCTCTGCTCCAGTGTGGGGATTCTCCCATGGGAGACAGTTCTCCATTAACTTCTACAATATAGGTCCATCCCATGGGCAACAGTTCTCCATGAACTGCTCCAATGTGGGTCACGTTTCCATGGGGTGCAGTACTTCAGGCACAGCCTGCTCCAGCATGGGTCCCCCACAGGGCCACAAATCCTACCAGGAAACCTGCTCCAGCATGGGCTGCTCTCTCCACAGGTCTGCAGGTCCTTGTCAGGAGCCTCTCTGGCACAGATTTCCTATGCTTGACAGCCTCCTCTCAGGCGTCTGCCCACTCCGTGGGTCTCCTCTGCAGGCTGCGGGGGGATCTCTGCATCCTGATGAACATCCACGGGCTGCAGGGGCACAGCTGCTTCACCATTATCTCAACCATGGGCTTCAGGGGTATTTCAGCTCTGGTTTCTGGATGACCTCCTGCATGTCCTTCTCCACTGACCTTGGTGTCTGTAGCATCGTTCCTCTCACAGTCTCACTTTGCTCTTCTCTGGCCACAATTGCATATATGCCCAATAGCTTTTTTTTTTTTTTTTTTTTTTTTTCNTTTTTTTTTTTCCCTTTTTAAATATATTATACAGAAGTGTTTCTGTCATTCCTGGTTGGCTCAGCCTTGGCCAATAGCGGGTCTGTCCTGGAGCTGGCTGGCATTGGCTCTGCCAGACATGGGGAAAGAAGCTTCTTGCAGCTTCTCAGAGAAGCCACCCTGTAGCCCTGCCACTACCCAAACCACACAAACCCAATATATCAGTATAGCTTGGATATTAATAGTATAGCTAATTTTCAAATTTCAATTTGTGTAGGTTGAATAACAGTTGCTTAGGGTGCAATAATGTGTAGCCTGAAATATCCTCATCCAAATGTCTCAAAGCTTTGCAAGTCACAGACAAAATGTTAAGCTAAAAAGATGATAAAAGACCATGCTTAATTTTAACATTTTTCTTTATTCCCTCATAGATATATTTTAATCACTGGAAAGATTCTGTGTGATTTGGAAATAAGAAGATGGAGCACAATTCATGAGATAGCTCTTAAAATTTTAGAAATCATTCTGTGGAAGTTTCTGTTTCTCTGCTAACAAAGGGAGGCCAGAAAACAACATTTCCTAGACCTTTATCAGAGGCAATCCTGGCTGGAAAGGTAAGATTACACTAGATTATGTATTCTAATTGACTAGCAGTAAATACAAAACACACACTTGGTATGTAGGATGCCTTGTATGTCACAAAGAGGAGTATATATATGTATACATGTATATATATATATATATATTTGTTGTCATGTTGTCATTTACATGGAGAGGTTTGTGATTTTTCTTGGTGTGTTTGAGTGCATGGAAGCAACAAATATAGTAACATGTTCTGCTTAGCAATAGAAGTGAATCTGTAGAGAGAAACAGTTGTTGCCTATTGTCAGCTTTCTGTAGCTTTAGAGGGCTCACTTATGATAAGCTCTAATCTTGTCCAATAGACTGGACCATATTTAATCTGAACTAAAACTCTAATGCAGACACTTGCAGCGGACACTAGATGACAGCCTCATGTCTGCTACTGACCTCCTGTGTGACCTTATTTGAATCACTTTATATCCTTATACTTCCTTTTTTCTCTCTAAAAGTGGGTTAAGAATACAAGTAGACAGAGTATTACCAGCATTATGAGATCTATGATAGTAATTATTGTTGAAGAGTGGAATGGTAGTATTATCCATGTGTAGGAGAAAAAAAGGCCAACTAGCAACAGATTTTTCCTCATCTCCAGTTTACTTTTTCAGTGGTCATGCAGGTGGAAGCATATTAGCAATAAATCTGGCAAGTCTAGCAGCTGTGGAAATCTGTTCCATGTGGGAGAAGAGTGTCTTAATGATTGTGTTTATCCATATTATTCATCCTTATGAGAACATGCCAAAGGTTTTCACTAATGAAAAAAATTTAAGACAAAAATTGAATAACTTGGCAGATGAAGGAGTATAGACTTTATCAGGGGAGGATTCTACTTGGATGTCTCAATCAGGCAACTGAATCTTCTGCCCTCTGCTTGAGAGAGAAGAATCTTATTTCTATATAACCTTATTCAAAATAGTGGCAAGACTCATGGCTCTGGTCCATGGTAATAACGGTTATAGATTCATGAGCTTTGTAAAACCAGTCTCTTTTTCTCAAATGCATTGATCCTATGGAACTCATGCATCATAACAGAGAGAACAAGGAACTGTTCACTGCCTGTGTGTGGCATTTCCTGCTGTTGCTGCTTTTTGGTGTCATACAGCCAGGCATGAGTGATCCCACTGCAACAGCAAGAAGCATGTAAAGGCCATGTACTTTCTATGACTCACAGTTTAGGTAATAGCCAAGTTGATCACAGCAGCCTCCTGTTTAGAAAACACATCAGCTCTAATTCTGCCTTTTTTGGAGCTGTGGCTGTGCATTCGTATGTGATGCCTGCTGCTTTGTTCCTCCTGAACCTTGCTGCAGAGCAGCATGGATAATCTGCATTCAGTTGTTCTATTTGACTTCAAAATCATGGTAACAGCCATGGGGGTTTTTTTATCACAGAATCAAAACCACTGTTTTTCAGGCTTTTGGCATTCCATATGTTTATGGGAAATATACAAACCTGACAGTGTCCTTTTCCCAATGCTTGCAAAAGAAAGCCAGACAAAATAATCACTTGAAATAAGCTTCAGGAATTTTTTCTACTGAGGAAATGGGCTGTACTCTTTGGAAACATAAGCTTTCACCAGAAACCCCTTCCTCAATCTGCAAACTAATTTTTTTTTTCAGATCTCATATGCATCTAGAGAAACTAAAGAAATTTTATTGAATTGATAGCCTTTTTATGTTGAGTGACAAGAGAATCCTTGCAGAATAGTTTGCTGTAGAGTAAAAGAATGTCAAGTGGTTGACCTTTTTTAAGTCTAAACCAGTTTACAAAATATGTACAAAACCCCCAAGAGTTTTTGCCAGGGGTTGCAGAGAATTTGCCTGGTAAGCCTGCTTTCACATATTAATTTTGAACATTTGGGAAATCCTATTAAAAGCCTTAAAAACATTGAGTTCAAAGCTTTTTAACTGTTCACTTGCCTCCAGGGCAAAGTATCTACAGCAATTCACAGGAAAAAAAAAAAAAAGACACTATAATTAAAGAACAAGAACGCAGAAATATTTCATATTTTTTGCATAGGGCAATTAGCTATGTTCCTAGATCTGAAGCTTATCAGTATATGTTTCTTACAATGTAAACATTCTGAAAGATGTATCATGATTAACTTGAAATATAGGCTAATTATAGTTGAAAAGAAAATTATTCTGTAATTATCTTTGTAATCTTATTACAAAATGCCTGCATATAGCCTAATCAACCAAAATAATAACAGGCGTTTTTTTTCAATGTTGTGTCTGAACATCTGTGTCTATATTTGTAAGCAGGTAATGTAGCATATATATATATGTTTGCTAATAGATACAGAAACTGTGGAAAAAACATAAAACATGAATTGAAACTCTGTCAGCTGCTCTTAACAGCTTAACACTGTTAGGAAAGCAAAAGCTTTACATAAAAAGGAAATTCAGATGACTGTGTTTCTCTTTCTGGTAGTTGATTACATATCATTTAGTGAAATTATCCTCTGTGTATACTCAACCGAACAAATGCAAATTTTTGCTTCAACAGGATCAGAAATTCTTACACAGGATTTTAAAATGTTTTTTGTAGTTTAATTTCCAATGGGATAGGGAAAATTTGTCCTGCATTTGGTCTCATGACTAAGGTGAAAGATATCAAAGTGTGTAATGTTTGATATGGTAATTAGACATAAAATTTTTTTAGAAATTTTTAATGTATGATTCAATACTCCCTGGTAAGCCCAAAAGGTATTATTATACCTATTTTCTTTCTTTAGTTGCAAATAACAGAGAAAATAAGGTTAAGATCATCAAACAATTGTGGCCAGCCAACTTGAAACTATTTTGATGTGCTGATAGAACTGTACATAGTTATTTCCAAATATTTCATTTTTCCAGCATTTTTCAGTCCCAGCCTCCAAACTGACCATGCAGCACACGAGAAGGGCTTGATAGCCATTTGAGCATTTGAATTCTCTTAAGCCACTGAAGTAAATCTTCCACTTTCCTGTACTTTCTGTTCATTCAGCCATTTTGCAGCAGATTCTCAGGAATCATCCACCGGATCCCTCCTGACTACCCTGACTTAGAAAATGTGCCATAACAGGGACACGGCTGTGAGCCAGCTGCAGAAGATTTCAGTCCCTGGGATAAGATCATGCTGAGTGTGGAGCAATACTCCTGAACCACACAAAGAATACATGTCGTGTCAATAGCACCACATATGTGCCAAGCCCAATTATGTTACATGTCATATGTACTGCCTGTACTGGCAGCAGCAATGAACCCTCCTGTAAGACAAGCAGTGAAATCTAGAGAGGTGATCAAACAACAGTATTTATATTAAAGTGGGAGGAACAGGTTTTCTGTGTAGTACACATTTTGGTTCTTGGAATTTGCTTATTTCTAAGCAAGCTGCTAGTTCACTTGTCAAACCTGAAATTGTAAGCACTTTTTATTTTCTCCTTG
>VYZT01035935.1:5855-39716 GCA_013400735.1 Pomatostomus ruficeps | reverse complement strand
ATATGAAACAGGCCATATGGTTCAGTCCCCTACAAATGTAAGGTATCATATAGCAGGTATAGTTCTAATTTTTCCATGTACATGTTTCATAAGTGCAAACTTAAGTATTTCCTGAAAACTTTTTTCCCTACTTTTGTGTCTTGTGTTTCTGTGTTTTTCATAGTTCAAGGAGAGAAGTAGGCTGACTCAGAAGGAAAAAATTACAAACTCTCATGGATTGAATCTCCCCTGGCCATGTCCATCTCACTTCAGTGTCTGTAGGAGAAATCTAGAACAAATAACCCTTGAAGCTCGATAGGTCATAAAGAGTCTCCAATTAGGCTTGAGGAGTGTTATCCTAGGTTTATGAATCAATGCCATTACGTCTGCCCTTCCTACTGCCCATTGCAAGCTGCAAAATATTCCCTAGCTGGCCACAAAACTCCAAGGTACCACATGCAAAAACACTAGCAAGCATCTCCAAAAGACTCATGAAAGCAAAGGCTGTTGTCAAGAGCAACAGCATGGAATTTCAGAGGTGAATATGCTCAAGAAACCCTGAAGAATGAACTGTGTCCTGCGCCAGAAGGCTGCAGGCAGCCCTCACCCACCTTAGACAGTGGGACTTGGGAGAAGATTCCTCCACTCCTGACTCCAAGCTTGGCAACCGCAAAGGCGAGCACCACTAGTCCGGCGCGTCAGAGATTTTGCAGTGTCTCTGGGTACACCAGCACCTTCTTCCCAATGCTGCCGATCCATTTCAGGTCTCTTCCAAAGGGCCATGGAGGGAAAACTTTGTCCCACTTAGCATAGTCAAGCTATGACACAAGAAGTTTTAAAAAAAAATATTTCTTCCAAGTCCCAGCAGGGATTAGAAGCAACTTCAAAGCACAGGTTTAACACAGAACAAATGCAGTGTGAAAACAAGCCTCAGCAAATGGTGACCAAGATACCTTCAGGGTGTTCCTTAGGGATATTTGAAAAAAAGAGAAAAGCATATTTTTTTATATAAAAGGATTCTTATTGCACTGCTTTTGATTTCTAGTTATAACGTCACTCTAGTCAGTTATGGAAACTTTTATTTATCCAAGATTTCAGGCTTCATCTTGAAACAATTTAGGTTCCTCATGCCTACCCACCCTCTATAGAAGGTTGTCCTTAAAAATTACAATCTGGATAACTAGAAAACATCAAATTTCTACTCAAAGTTCTTTCACAAGCATTTTATGTTCATCTATCATCATATCCTGTACCAATAACATCTTTGAAATGAAATAACAATTTTTTGTCTTTCATATTTATGATCCAGATGTCTTTATTACAAAAAGTTTTATAACTTAGGGTTTTTTATGAGACAAAACAAATTAACATTTCTTAAATCTGTTTTGATCAGGTAAATTCTTCATTATATTAATCACCTGGTAAATGTTACCTAAAGTTATTACCATTTAAATTATTTTTACATTACTTACTGGAATCATATTCTTTAAAGGTGACCTTATCATTCCATAGTGATATTAATTCTTCCCATTCCCTGTAACTCTTTTTATTAGCCATCCCTCTTACCTGGAAAGCAATTTCAGACAAAGCTTTTTATTATGCTCAAATCCTTAACCTTCTCAATGTAGTAACCTATGCTGACTTGATCCATTTGTGTCTTAAAATCCAAACCATTACTTTGATTCCATATAGAGTTCTAAAATCAGTTTAATTAGTTCATGCTCTTTAATCCACAAATAGTTTCTATATTCACCTCTTCCATGAAAACCTTGTTTCTTCCTTTCTTTTAGGTTTTCTGTCTATGGGATTTCTTGAGAGAGAATAGAAATCATCCCAGGATCAAAGTGCCTCAGATGGGAGTGGTGCAATCTCTCAAGATATTTTATTGCCTGACTTTTATTATTATTGCATACAATAATTTTTTTTGTTCCCAAATGAAGATGTTTTTCGTCCCCCCAGCCTCGACCTGCCTTGCCACACTATATTATCACTTAATTACTGTCTATTTCATGCTATGGTTATACTTTGCCTATTCCAGGTACTCCTTAAACAGTGCCTGTGCTTTGAGAAAGTCAAATCCATAAAAGTCTCCTTGAAGGCAAACATCCTAAAATTTCCCGGGGACTGACATTTTCAAGCTATTTGTTGACCATCATTATTTTGCCACTCATTCATTCTTCCTGTCTCTAGAATTTAAGGGTCTTTCTCTTTTCACTGTCTTCTATAAGCTATCATAATAATTTTTTATCTGTGTCATCTAAAGAATAGTCAAGATCCTTTTTCCAGAATAAGCAACTAGTTCCCAGCTCCAACTGACCTTGTTGAAATTCAGAAATATTCCAAACTCTGGGTGGATTTTGTATTTTTTCTCAGTCTTCGCTCTAGCAAACCTGTCAGGTAATGTATCCCAGCTATGTAGAACTGTTTCCTGTTATCAGTGATTCAATCTCTTGTCATGACTTTTCCATTCTCCCATGTCTCAGGAACGACTTTATAAGACGCAAACTTTATTTGGAGCCCTTCCCATAATCTCCCACAAATCCCCACATTCAATCAGCTTCACAAAGGAATGATCAACGGTCAGTGTTCAAATCATAATTTTGAAGCTGAAACATGAAGCAACCAACTCTAATTCATAAAAGTGTACCTCTCTGAAAATAAAATACATCTCTTGAACTGTAGTAATGTAGAATAATTCAAGGTGGAAAAAACTGGAACTCTGAATCCCTGCTCAAACAGGGCTAGTCCCAATTAGGTCAGGTTGCTTAAAGTACAGGACTTCTCAAGTTTTGATTATCTCCAAGGATGGAGATTCCGCAGCAACTTTGTGAAATCTTTTCCTATGTTTAATTGGCATAGTTATGATTTTTTTTCCTTTTATGTCAAGCCAGGATCTCTATTTTTGTGACTTAGTGTCCACTGCTTGCATTTCTTTCAATGTGTGCCTGCCAAAAATGTCTAGATCTGTCTCCTCTACATCTGCCTGACATTTGGAGTACAAATCGATTCCTTTTTAGCCTTCTCTTTTCCAGGTTAAGCAAACGCATCTCTCTCAGCCGTTCCTCATGTGTCATGTGCTGTGGATCCCTACACATCCTGGAGGTTCTCCTCTAAGATTTCTCCTGTGCACTGATTCCTTTTGTGTTTTGGGGACCCAAACTGAACACAGTGTTCCAGCTCTAGCCTTGTGAATGCTGAATCAAAGGAAATAATCATTTTCTTTGATCTACTAGTCATGGTGTAGACCAGTATGGGGTTAGCCTTTATTGCTGGAAGGGTGCAAAGTTCAGTCCTCTGCAGCTGAGGAAGTGAAGAGATTTTCCTGTAACAGAGCAGTTTTACAGCACTCTGACCAGTGCCATGATGCTTTGCACCTGGGAGGTTTCTCAAGGAGCTGACTTGCACAGCTACCTTGAGGTGTTATACTGAGATCCTGGGAAGCTGTTATTTCTGGAGGGGATTCTGTTCCCACGGGCTAGAGACAATGGTGATTTGTTTGGTGGCTATTTACAAAACAGTACTAAAAAACCAGAGAAACGAGACAGAAGTAAAATTCAGACTAAACAGAATGTTTCAAAATGTACAGTGCTGTTCTTGAGAATTTTTATTGTCACTACTAATGATCCCAAGATATTTCAAAATTAACAATTTGAAGTGAAATATTAAATACTTTATTCTAGAAAACATTAAAATAAAAATTCAATTTTTATTGTTGTAGGGTTTTTTCTTTACAGAAAGAGTTGACAAATTTTGATGCTGGGATGTGAAATATTCAAGTCTTCCTTTTCTGGGTGAAAAATATATTAAGGTTGAGATCCTCCAGTCATTCCACATCTTTCTTCTAAATGTTGATTTGCTCAGCAGAAAAAACAACACTTTTGGAAAGTGAGATTTACATTCCTCAAAACAGCTGGATGAGCAAATAGGAGGAAGGATTATTTTTATTTTTCCAAACAGAAAAAAACCCCAAAACAACACATATTTAATGGTGGGGTAGGATTTGAAGTCTTGAACAAACCCAGTTTGGATCAAAATTGATAATTCTGTTACTGAGATAATAAAATGATCACTGATAGTTTTGGTTTTTTTTAATCCCAGCATGACTTTCAGCATGTGTGCAATACTGACAGGCAGTGTCAGCAGTGGATGTGTTGAAATGATCTTCTGAAGCCAAACACGAGATATTTCTACTTACACTTGAGCAGATGTGAGCGAGTTCTGTCCCGTCACTATGTGACTGGGTGTGGCACGGCTGTGACAGTGCAGCACACACCTGGGCTTGCACAGCCTTCCAAACCATCTGCCTTTGTGCTTGACCCTGCTTGGATGGGATGTGGGTTTTGGCAGAGGTAACTTCTCCCTTTCAGGGAAAATCAATAGACCCATTGCCCCATTACTGTTGAAATCAGTCCAGAAACTGTAATTGTTTTCTTCCACCCTGCTTGGTTCTTACTGAGCTCTCAAAGACCAGTTTGGAGCATCCTGTGATCACTTACCTGGAAAGATACAGCCTCTGTATGCCCTGCATGCAAGGTCTGATTTAATCCTTCACAGAGTGCTTCTGCACTGATTGATAGTTCATATTCACATAAAAAGACCCTCATAAATAAAAGACCTTGGCTAATAGTAATACTTGAGTTTGATTGCATTGCTAGTTTGATTGAATATGGATCAGAAGAAACAAAATTTTATTTTCTTTAATTCTATCATAGAAGATTTCTTTTACCTGAGACTAAATTCCCCGCTTTTTATATAGAAATCTCTCATTGCAGCATTCAGCAGCTGTTCTTGACTCTTCGACGGAAAAACGAATCACATTTTAAGGTGCAGCAAAGAACAATATATTTAAAGGTAAGGGAATACACGATAATCTCAAAAATAGTGAAAACATCTAAAAGTAGGGATTACAAGATCCATGTCCATTACTTTTGACTAGGAGCTAATGTAAGAAATGTGGCTATGGGCTAATATGGGCTAATAGATGAATAGACCTAAACAGAGTAGTTAAAGGGATGTTTTCTGTCACACATTGTAAAAAGACAGTAGCTTCATTACAACATAGAATCCTTGGTGATTTATTCATAAGTAGCTCTATAACCTTGACATCAAATGGAATCTTGTTTTCAGAGGTGTGTAATCTTTCCAGTAAAGATATTGGAAGAAACTTGCTTCTTGGTGTGAGTTAAATAGCAAGGTTTGGCTCTAGCTGAAACAATAAAAAACTGAATACACTCCAGACTTCTGTAACTGGAGGTAGTCTGAGTGGCCAAAAAATGCCAAAACAGTGTCAGTAAGTTATAGGTAACTATGACTTAACTTATGATCACCTAAATAGGAATTTGTGGCCTGAATTTGCAGACACCAGTGACTGCTATATTCCTGCACATACTGTGGCTGATCTTTTCAGCTTTCAGTAAAGGCAAAAGCACAGTTTGATGAAGGCTACCTGTATTTGTTTAACACAATGCAGACCTCCATGATTAGTACAATGCCACTTGAAGCAGCTTTTGTAACCAAGTACTTGGCTTCCAGCCCAAAACTATTGTGTAACTATTTGCAGATTAGAAGAGGGGGCTGAAGACAAATGGTGTCTTGAAAGTAAAAACGTGACCTTTCCTAAACAACATGATGCTAAAATGCTAAGCGGGAGATAGCCCTGCAGTGTGACTTAAAAGAAAACCACAACTGGTGTTTGGTTTTCAGCATCCACAAGCTATTATTCTGTAATAACAGAGGGAAAAGTTTTCTCCAGGCAATGCTTCCAGTGGTTGCAATCTGAAAATAACTTCTAACCACTAAATGATGTTTAATTTTTTTCTTTCCCTTTTTTTCTCCCTTTCTATTTCATGCATGTCCATGTTTGCACAGCAGAGCAAATGCACTTCTAAGGATGTGTCACTCTGAATTCAAAGCAGGCTACCCTGAAGAACACAAATATGCCATGAGTTGCACTTACATTCCAAAGGAAGCAATCTCTAACACCATAGAATTATAGAATAATAAAATATGCTGAGTTGGAAGTATCAGGATCCTTGAGTCAAACTCCTGGCCCTACACAGGACGCCCGAAGACTCACACCATGTGTCTCAGAGCATTGTCCAAACTCCTTGAACTCAGACAAATTTGGTGCTGTGACTACTCCCCTGGGAAGTCTGTTCCAGTGCTCAACCACCCATTGGGTTAAAATTTTTTACTGATATTTAACATAAACCAAGGAGAGTGAAGAGATCAGTGCCTGCCCCTCCACTTTCCCTCATGGGGATGTTGAAGGCTGCAGTGAGGTCTCCCCTCAGTGTCCTTGTCTCCAGGCTGAACAGACCAAGTGACCTCAGCCACTCCTCATACAGCTTCCCCTCAAGGCCCTTCACCATCTTTTTTGCCTCCTTTGGATGCTCTACAATACCTTATTATCTTTTTTTATACTGCGGCACCTAAAACTGCCCCCAGCACTCGAGGTGAGCCTGCCCCAGTGCAGAGCAGAGCAGGACAATCCCCTCCCTTGCCAGGCTGGCTATGCTGGGCCTGATGCCCCCAGGACAGGGTTGGCCCTCCTGGCTCCAGGGCACTGCTGGCTCGTGTTCAACTTGACAGCGACCAGGACCCCCAGGTCCCTTTCCCCAGTGCTGCTCTCCAGCCTCTTGTTTCCCAGTCTGTGCACACAGGCAGGGTTGCCCCACCCCAGGTGCAGAATCCAGCACTTGCCCTTGTTAAACTTCATATGGTTGGTGATTGCCCACCTCTCTAATTTGCCAAGGTCTCTCTGCAGGACATCTCTGCTCTCACAGGAGTCAACAGCAGTTCCTGTTAGACCAGAAGTGGGTCAGAGCTTTCCCATGACTTTCTGCCACTTCATGTGTTACCATGGGCAATTCACTTCTAACATCTCTGTGCTCCTGTGCCTTAAAATGATTCACTGATCAGGCACTGAGTTAGGTTTTTTTTCTTCATTTTCCCACAATTTTAAATTTTACATTACTTACACTCCTGGGACAGCATGAAGAAAGGCAAAACTGGTACAATATAAAATCTTTTTAAAAGGGCATTTCAGTTTCAATGTTTGTATTTTTATTTTATGAACACAACCCTATGTTTTTACCTTTTTTCTCCCCCTTTGATGCTAATGTTTATTGAGAGTTGGCTGGTGTGTGTTTGTTATCTAGACTTTTCTTCAGTTATTTTATGGAAAAGGAGGTAACTAAGAACAAATCTGTGGATTTATTTTAGGTATACTAATTTGTACTGGAAATACAAAATCATCCTTGAATAAAGAGGGATCAATTATTTTCTATCGGTAACACAGCAATCCTGCTGATTCAAAGGTAGTTAGGACAGAAAGAATGCTACTATTATCTACCTTGAAATTTCATGCAATATAAGCACTAGTGTTTCACAAACTATAGACTTGATATTTAGCAGAATATTTTGGGTTTTACTTACATATCCAGTCTTGTTTTGAAGATGTCATGAGCTGAAGAAAGCATTGTTTTCCTTATATAGAAGTATTTAATTTTGCCCTTCTTCCTTCCACACTGTCATCCTGTGTCTGTGTCCCCTGTCCCATCCCCCTTCCCTAGTTTTTTTTTTTTTTTTTGGTTTGTTTGTTTTTTGTTTTGTTTTTGGTTTTGTTTTTGGTTTTTTTAATTTATTTCAAGGAATGTATTTGATGATTAGATCAGTGCAAATTTGTGTTAAACTAGCTGTCCACTCCAAATCCTACGCTATAGTAACAGTTCCCACTAGCCAAGAAGAACCCAGGAAAAAATATCAATAATATCTGGTCAGGGTTCAGGCAAATTAGCTGTACTCCTGTCAATAACCTCTGTAGCTGGAAGATTTGTCAATAGTTCTAACAGAGGCAGTTCTGCCATATCTTATCCTGGCAACACAATCCGTACACATGGAATTCCATCCTAGGAGGTTACTTGATTTTTTTTCCTGAAATCTTAGTGGAAGTACATTTCTCATTCCACCCTTGTGTTTATTAGCCACTGATTTTATTCATGTGTGTTAAAATCTTTTCTGTTGACCCTTGCTGAAGTTGTGTCCATGGCTGTAACTTGGACTACATCTGAAGTACAACTGCAAGTAATATATGATGCAGTTCATTTTACGCTGCACATTGAAGGTGTAGAACAGGCTAAAATATTTAGGATTGTTGGCATTATTCCAGCTAAGATCTAACTTAATTTGCAAATAATTTTAAAATACAGCTACAAGTTCCTCAATAGTCCTCAACAGGAAGACTTCAAAGAGTTAAATTTATTCCTTTTATCAATGTATTTGCAAACCGCATTGATTCTAGGGCACAGAAGATCCTTGCAGGAACAGCAAAGAATGTTACCAACACCTGTTTCAGGTGGAATGTTCCTTTTCTATGTCACTTGCCAAAATGGCCTTCTAAACCTTGATTTTTTTTCTGCTTTAATGGAAATCACATGGCTTTGAGCGATCTGTGAATATGCCAGCTGAAATGTGTATATTCCCTCCTCTCATTGTTTTCTTTCTCTTGTGTGTCTTTTGGGCCACAGCCTCATAATGAACTGCACATGCAGGGAGCAGTGCTCATGAAGGAGCCCATGGTGGCTGTGGAGCTCCATATGGAGGTGGGGTCCAGCCAGCAGAAAAGCACTCGAGTTGGAGATGTTGGGCAGCAAACCATTGGCAGCAGAGAGCATCTTCATCTGTGTCCTGTGCTACATCGGGCATGTTATGGGATGCTTTGTCTCTCATTATACAACCAAATTATATATAGAAACCACATGGGCACAGTGGGGTTCCAAACAAGCTTCTTTACTAAATATAGAGAGCATAGGAGAGCAAGTTACTTATACATGGTGTTCCTCAGAGAGGATTCTAAAACGTTGAATACAGCAGCACAGAAAAGTGCTAACAGACTACTTAGAAGAATCTTACTCTGCCCATTACTCATTCCAACAGACTACATCATTGTTAAAAAAAAATTGTCAGAAAATAAAAATGGAAATTGCTTCTGACTAAATATAATCAAAAGAAATTGTCACGAAATGGGTAAGTGAAAATTGTTATAGTCTGAAATCACATAGTTTTTCAATAATGCCAAACCACCAGCTTTAAATAGAATCTGATTTTCATTAATAATTCTGCTTTCCAGTTTTTTATTTTTTTTTCAGCAGACCTTATGGATCATATGTAACAATAATATGAGACATGCAACAAATGGTCCATTTTTAGATGAGATTCCAGGATTTTTCCTGGTTTATGAGCACTAGATCCACACTCCAGTGGGACCTGCCAAAATTCCAACCACTCATTAACTCAAGCTATCAACAAATTTGAATAAAACTTTATTTGTAAAGCTATTTATATATATATTCATACATACATATACCCATACACAAGCACACATATATGTATGCATATGCATACATATATGTTTCTGTGACTATGTATATGTGTGTATGAGCATACATATATATATATATACATATGAATATATATGATTACACTCCTGGAATAAAATAATAAAATTACATAAAAATCATTGTAATCTCCTGACAGAAGTAAAGGTCTCTTTGAAGCCCCAGAAATGAAAGACAAAGTGTATGTTGAACATTTAACTTTCTAAAAATGTAAAGATTCCCACAACCACAACCACAACCTCTGTTTCTAACTATATGGCAGATTTGAGGCATTCAGAGACATAATGCAATTTAACTAAGAGAACTCCTTTGAGCTATATTTTGGAGTCCTGATTAATTTCTTCCTAGACTTATGGCCAATTTGAGACAACTTGGAGGATGTTGACTTTAGGAAATAATAAGCCTTCCTATCCCCTCAACAATAGATTCACTGAATTTTAAGCCAACATCTTTGGAAAGCTAAAAGTTATGGGTAAAACCCAGGCAGTCTAAGTGAGATACACTTCCTTCATGTATCTGAATCAGTCATTCCAAAAGTGTTGAAGTCATCTAAATTGGTTTTAAATAAAAAAAAAACAGGTACAGGTGAAAGCATGAAGGAATTCCAAATGCCTAAAGTCAGGCTAAGAACAACTCCTCCTTTACAACTTCAGACACATCCCTTTATCTGTTCACTTTATAGAAAATCTAAGCACTAACTTGGGGCAAAAAGCTGGAGACACCTAGTATTCATCTGTAAACTGGTTGACAAACTTATATTGAGTTCTTCCACAAACTTCAATACCTGAGATCTCAATACTCCCTACATAGCACAAGCAGAAGTTCATAATTCACACACTTGAATGTTTTACATATCACCAAAAACCCACAGAAGTTGTTTATGTTGATTTTTACTTCAGTTTCTGACATGTAATAGCATAGGATGACAATATCAAGTTGTTGGCAACTTAAATGAAATTAGATTTTGCCATTCTTTTGGGGGGAGGGGTTTGTCTTGTTTTTGTTGTTTTTTGGTTTTGCTTCCATGACAGATATATTAGGCAAACATTTCATTCAAGACTTTACAATAATGCTTACATGCATTCAGGCTGAATTTACACTGCCTGAGGAAACATAGACTTTCCTTACTTTCTATATTTTGTACACTTGACTTCAAACTTTACCTTATCTTTTACCACTTTTCTTGGGTTTGATTTATTTTACTGTATCCAGTTGTGGTGTGCCCCATACAGGAGAGATGTGGACATAATGGAGAGTCCAACCAACATGATTCAGGGACTGGAGCACATTTATATGAGGAAAGGTTGAGACACCGGAACTTTTCAGCCTGTAAAAGAGAAGGGTTGGAAGGGGGGATCTTACTAACGTATATAAATACCTGAATGAAGGGTGTAAAGAAGAGAGGGAGGCACTTTTCAGTAGCACAAACTGAAAAAGAGGTTTCTTCCTTAGCACCAGAAAATGCTTTTTCCCTGTATGAGTGACCAAGCCCTGGCATAGGTGGTCCAAACAGGTTGTATCTGCTTGGAGTATTGAAAAGCTGTCTGCATATGCTTGGTCAGGGGAATTGGACTAGATGATGTCTACCATTCTTTGATTCTTTAATTCTCTGATTCTGTAATTCTGTGATTCTATGTCTAAGGGTAGGCAAAAATTTTCTATTGTTTTAATAAATGGAAGACATCATGAGATTGTTCTGGCTGTTAAGATGCTAAGTTGTAGTTCACAGCACTGTATACCTGATTTCCTTTTTGCACTGGATATCTTGATTTTTCAGATCCATAGTGTAAACATCATGTACTGAAGAGGGCACAAGACCCACATGTGGTCCACACTGTTTTCACTTAAAAATAGCCCAAAAAAATTTAGTCTTTTGCATTCCAGAATGGATCTTCTTGATCAGCCTACAGCTTAGCTACGTACCCTAGCCCCCTGTACTTACTATAAGAAGCCAGAAAGAACCTGAATATGTTGCAGACATTCCCTGTTTCCTGTGAGAATGCCCTGCCTGTGAGATTGTGGCTGGTTTGTGAGATTAGGACAGAAGACAGGCTGAATAACCAACCATCTTCAGGTGAGCTGCAGGAGCGAGGGAGACCTGGACTACTTTACCTGCTTCTATTATGAATCTGGTTACACTGGTACCCACAAACCAGAGTACAAGGAGCCATCCTCTGGCCTCGAGTCCAACTGGAATGATCTGGCCACATCTGCACTATGATCTTCCCCAAACAGAAGGGGCATGTGATAAATTCTGAACTGTGTTTGGGAAATACTTTGGAAACTTCTAACTGGGCCCAAGCCAAAACTGTTTTAGCATCCAGGATATCAGTTTAACAGTTTAGTTGACCAAATTTCAGTGCTTGCAGCCAATCCCAATTTAAATTGCTAAAATAAACATGCTCTTCATATATATACAGAATTCAAAAACCCATGGCCACAGGAAACAGACACCATATTTCCTCCAGCCACAGGGTACAAATTATCAGAGCTCCTACTGGAAATCTCACAGTTAGGGAACTAGGAAAGCAAAAGATCTTGGTTGCAAGTTTTATCTAAAATCAAATTATCCATGTCACATTAAGTATAGAGAGTTTCTATTGTATTTTGGAGCTTGGATTAAGGAATTAGTGCCACATATAAATATTTCTTTAGAAAGGGAGACCTCAGACACATGGGATACCCAACCTTCCTAACTAGCTAGATTTAGCTTCCTTGTTCTATTTTGACCATTGTTCATGTGCATCTCAAAAGCTTCTCTTTGGAGAAAATAAACAGTGTTATTAGCTTCTGGAGCTTGGATAACCATTCTGATTCTTTAGGTTAGGTGATCTTTCCCCATGCATTCATTCACTAATTGTCCTTATTACTGAAGTTACTTACCTTAATATTCTCCTAGTCGTGTTTTAGATTTCAGCATTTTCAAAGCAGAAATCTGACACCAAATCCTGCTTCGTATTCCATTAGTAAAAATCTGGAGCATTTCCACTGCTGGATTTCATAGCTCTTTCATGGGATGTATTCTGAACACTGTGTTCGTTCCCTCAGGGCAGTGTGTTTGCAAGCAAGATAGATCCTCTTTACAACCACTCTAGCATCAACAGAATCAAACAGCCTCTGTAAAACATTTGTATTTTGACAAATAGGCAATTTTTCATAAAATATTTTTTCCTTGGAATTTTTATGACCAACTTACCCATCATCTTTGTCACTCACGCATGAAAAATGTCAAAAAGCTATATAAATATTTAGTATGATTTATGATTGTTTTCTGGGCTTGAGAAAGGCTGTGAAACAGCTAACAGCAAAAGAAATCATAGTCCAGAGAGAATGTGGCAAGGCATCAATTGCTGTTCCTTATTAATCCCTAAAGTATATCCCAGTGAAATGAAATAAATTAGTTAAGCCTGTTCACCAGGCCTTACCATTGTCCCCAAAAGGAACAGCTCCCGCTGCTTAAGAATCAACTGAAATGCACATCATCAAATTACTGAAATTGGAAAGATATGATTAACCTCTGCAATTTTTCCATGCTCTTTTATTTCTGTAGAGACCAATACTAAATCCATGTAAATGGTATGAAAATCTGAAAGAAGGGCTTCTCTTATAGAATTTCCATCTTATTTTTACAACACAAAGGATTTAGAATTCTTTGAACAAGGTTCAGAAAAGCATCCAAACTTTCTGATGTTCCTCCCTAAATTACATGAGATGCTGGGGACACATTAAAGGATTTAAAAGGGTAGGAAATGTACTATATCACTTCTTGAGTCCATAAGTGATTTTCTCTTCTTGCCAACTGTACTCATGAGACTCAAGGGCACAAGCAGACAGCCAAAGAGCATTTTTTATGGATTTTTTTACATAAAAAATTCATCTAGTTCTGCTGTCCTTGCCTATGCTTTTTTTTTTCCCATCACAAAAAATATTATGCTGTAGTGATCACTTCTTAAGAAAAGAAAGAGAAAATGTTTAAGCAACAAGACATGAGTTTATTTTTAATAATCCCTCATGTTCATTGTGTTATGCATCCAATGGATTTTAAAAGATTGGCAGACAGCCTACAAGTATAACACTCGTCCTGCGGGGTTTTAGCATTACTGGTAAAATTTTATTTTCAAGAATTCAAAAAAATAATAGTGACACAACGCATTTGAACAACAAGCTAGCATGCTATAGGGTAGCTAGCATGCTGTAAGAAACAGTGAGTTTGCTGTTTATTTGCTCACTCAACAGGGCATAGAGTGAATTTTTAAATTTATATGGAGGAAATTAGGTATTCCTTTATTTCTATTTTTTTAAAAAAAATAATTTCAAATATAAGATGAATAACGGCAACTTTCAGAACAAAACTAATACTAGGGTTTTGTTTTTTAAAAAAGCAGTGTCTTCTGATTTCAGAGACTCCTTCAGGTTTGTGTAAAGAGTTTTAAAAAAAAAAAGTGTAAAAAGAATGACAAATGTTTTTAAAAAATCACAAAATAAAAGAAGCTTCAAATTCAGGATATTTTCAGTAAGACTAAATGTATTTTAAATGTTTCACATGAAAGCCAACTTACAGTGACACAATGTTTTTAGTCCATATAGTAAAAGAAAAAATTGTTAATGCCATAGAGTTTTGCTGTTCCAGACAAGGCAGATATCTGCTCAGTTTACCAGATTAGCCTAACTGTGGTGAAGCCCTACTGGTTTGGTGGGGATATAATTTAGAAGAGAGTGACACAGCTAAACCATTTTAGAGTTGTGAGTCTCGCAGCTCACAGGTATCTCCCAGATGAATCAGATGTGAAAAGCATTTAGTGGCAATCTGGATGCTTGGACACACTTTGACCAACTGCTATCACTAAAAACTTTAAACAGCTCTTATGGCCATTTTCTATCCAAAATAAACCTCAGCCAGTCTCTAACAGTAAGACCAGTTGTTGTCCAGGTGCCCAGCCCCCTGAGCTGGAGAACAGGAGGGAGAGCAGAATGAAGCTCCCATTATCCAAGGAGAAATGGTCAGTGACCTTATACAGAATTTAGACACACACGTCTATAGGGCCAGATGGGATCTAGCTAAGGGTACTGAGGCAACTGAGAGAAAGGCTCACTGACCTCTTTTCCAACATTTACCAGCAGTCCTGGCTAACCAGATCCAAGATCCCAGGTGACTGGAAGTAAGGAAATGGTTGAATTATTTTAAAATGGGTAAACTCAGGCATTGTCTTATCCATATTCTTAGGTGAATTTCATGGAGCATGCTGTCCAGAGAAGAACATTGTTTTAAAAACATGCAATAAAATAACTTCTTTAACACTGGTGATGTTCATAATGCAACGTGCTGAAAAGGATTGTACAATACAAATCAGAGGGTTGGAGAGAGAGGCAGTGTGAAATGTCTGCTGGTGGAGGTAGGCACAGACCTAAGTTCAGATCAGCTTCTTTTTGCCAGTCAGCTGTAGACAGAGGAGCCCATGGGCCTTCTTTAGTGCTTTTCTCTAGCAAGGACCTGCTTATCCAGGACAAGATGTAAAACTAAATCATTAATGGGCTGGTGATGAAATGTGTAGTCATGTTTGTAAGCAGAAACACAACATTGACACAGTTAAGTACGGTTAACTACTGGAATTAATGGGCATTGTTGCCTGGCATAGTTTAGTTTCACATAAGCTACTGAATTAATGACAAATGATAGTTTCTGTCAGTGTAGTTCTTTGATTTAAAATCATGGTCATGAGGTAAGAGTCCTTGGTCTTAGTCTTCTGAGTTAGAATCCAGCAAAATTTCAATTCAAAGGATTATTTTAAGTTTATTTATTTTTAAAATCCTTACATTTAATTTAAATAGCTCAGGAAATGCTGGACCTAAAGAAAAACAGATCCTGCCATTTTATGGCCTTCTTCCTTTTTTGTTTTTAGGGAAGTTGAGAGAAGCTGTGCATGCTCAGCATTTCAAAGGACAGCCCTGTACTGCACTGAGTTACTGCGGTGAACCCGACCAGCAGAGCCCAATAAGTCACTGCATGGCAACTGCACCTCCTGCTTCACTGTAATCGCTAGTGGGCTGTTTCTTCAGTCATGACTCCAAGCCTCCTGCTCTTCTCAGTTTAAACACCAAAATCACAATGTTGGGAAGGTGCTTGGTAGGGGAGGGCTGCTTCCTGTGGCCATGGATGTATGACTTTTTACTTAGTGCAGAAGGAAAAGGTGAAGCTCCATCCAGAGAAAGGCAAATTGGTAGAAATTCTGAAAGCAGGCTTTGAGTCTGTCTTCATGGACAGCAGAAAAACAAATATTTTCTTATTACCATTGAGTTACGCAGTAGCTTACTAATTTTCTCTCATGTCTGAGCTCATATTATTCAAATAGGGCTGGGAGGGATTTGCAAGAAAACATATGACTTCTGAACTTTGGGTTCTACTTTTAGTCATGTTACCATGACCAAAATGTATCCTAAATGCATAAATAATCTAGGGACCTCAGCTGCTGTCTTTCTGGTATAACAGCTCAAATGGAGCAGTAAGCAGGTTTGTATTTTATAGCACATTATTAGGTGCTGGATGGAGACCTCTGTAGGTTAAGTTCCCTTCAGGCTGTGGAGAAATTGTACTCAGGGTTTAATACCTCACAGGTAAATCTGCTGCTAAGATGAGCACTTTGCAGAAGCCAGAGCAACACCTTCTTCTCCAGAAAGCTGTTTTAAAAGCTAACAGAAAAGATTCCAGCTCGTGAGAGGCCTGGTCCTACTACAACATATGAACCGGGCTTTAGTCATGTTTATGGGATTAAGACCCTCAGGGAAATTTGGCACCATGCAGCTGAGTTCCTGCATCCCATTAGGCCTGGGTAGATCTGGGCATGCACACAATGCAGAACTGCAGGTGCCTAGAAAGCACCCAGGTCCAAATGTGGTGTGACTGATGAGTTCAGATGTTTTCAGAGTTACTCAGATGCTGGGTTTGGATTGAAAAGGAAGAAGAAAAGAGAATGATCTGCAGTTTACAACTTATATATCTAAAGAATACACAAAATTCTATTTCCGATTATTACATTTCTTTTTTTTTTTTTTTACTTCTCATCAGACCATTAAGACTTTTAAATACAAATATAGAGTACACAAGATGGTCCAAATTCTACATACATGGATGGAAAATGTTTTGATTTATGCTGACGTAAATAATAGAAGTTAGTTGAATAGCATGAAAAAAGAGTTATTCCATTCCACACTTTTCCAAGAAACAAATTCACACACACACACCTCCCAGAAGGTTTAGAAATAAGCTAAGTAGATACCAAGTTTGGGGACTAAAATTCTTTGTTTGAGAAAGCAAATGAATCAATGAGCATCAAAGGATAATGAGAACCAGATTTCCCTAAGTTAATTTCTGGGTATATCATGGCTTTGGCTAAAGTCTGGTATAAAATATTCATGATGCAAAAAATTCTATCATCCATGGTGAAATGCATTTTGTGAAAAAAAAAAAAAAAAAGAGAGAAGGAAAAATCCTATACTCTGCATGGGGCCAATATTTTCTGCTACAAAGTTGTCAATCTGGAATGTTTCACTTACTTTATATATATGCGTGTATGTATCTACACCTGCGTATATCTATGCACACACACTCACAAACAGCTCTGTTACTGCTGCAATACTTTATTGTTTCCCAGAATACAGGAAATCAATGTTTTGCAATTACAGCAAGTATTTACTTTGCTATTTATCTGCCCAGAATCCCAAATTAAGCTAAAATCTATAGGAAATCTTTTCCCCACCAGTGAATTAGTCCTGTTCTCATGTAGCAAACCAGGTACAGCCTGAGAGCTGTGTAGAGACTCAAAGGGATGATTTCTTCCTTGCATTGTAATAGAGACTAGAGATATAATAAAGGGGTACGAGCCTGCTGCCCATAGCCCTTGGAGCTAGATGTGTTGTGAAAGTAAGAAGAGCTGGACAGTTAATTCAAATTCTTTGCCAATCTTTGGAAAAATGGGAAATGAGTCTGAATTTTGAGGTCTTTAAATGTTAGTGGTGGAAATCTGGCTGTGGGCAGCTGAGGGTATGCCCACATCAGTCAGTGCAGGCACACCCAGCTCATTGCCCGTGCGCTAAAGTGGTTCCTGACTGGATTACTCAGGGCTGCTTCTGCACACCCTTGCGCCTCTGCTGCTCTGCCTGAATTATCTCCTTGCCCTGCAGCACAGCCAGAGGATATNCATAGGATGTTTGTACCCTTCCCTTGCCCCCTCGTATTGGTATATTTGTAACTGTAACTCCCTGTGCCAGCGCTTCTCTGGCACCATCCTGGTGCCCAAATAAACCATCTGGGAAAGCTCCTCTGCCTGTCTCTCCTTCCTCGGCACGCCTGTATCATCGGTGGACTAGGTGAAGCCCTGCTGGACCTTTGCCAGCCCTCCTACACCTCCGAAGCAGCCTGCCAGCCCCTGGAATCCCGGGCGGATGTCCGGTGCCCCTGACGCAGGCATTGCGGCAGACATGTTTGCCCCTGTGTAATATAACAGTGCAATATGCAATTAATTTAATTATGGACCAAAAGCATATGCCATGTACTCTTCTGAACACTGACCTGTGGTCCTCCTTTGTATTTCTTTAGTAATGTCATCGTTGTCAGACCAGTCCCTTGGAATATTACTGTTCTGATGCCATTTTGGTTTTTGCCTTTTTTTCCTTATATATTCTCTGTATTCTCTATACATACATTTGGAGCTCTGTAGAATATTATTGCATTAGTGGCTAGTTTTTCCAGTAGTTTTCCATGCCCTTTCCCTAAGCAGAAAGACAAAACAAATTCCAGAACCCCTATGCTCCGTGGCTACCTGGTTCTCCCTAGCTACCAAGGTCTTTGAGACATTTTCATAAAAATGTACTACTAGAACCAAGGAGGGGGGAGGGGGGCTCCAGAGAAGGGGCTTGATCTGGGGGAGACTTGCATCACCACTTGTGCTCCTAATTAGTGCTTATGGTAATTATGGTAATTAAATTATGGTAATTTGCCAAACTTATAAAATTGTGTGTACCCCTGTCGGAGGGGGGGCCTTTGTGGACACTATTCCATAACTGCCCCTAGAAGCCTCCAAAAATAAAGATCCACTTTTATATTACCTCCTATACTAAAACTATCTCGAATTTCATTTCCAGGTTGACAAAAAGGCAACACTTCCAGCTTACAGTCCTCCTGTAGATAAAAATTCAAGTGTTTCCTCTGCTTGTACCAAAGGCAGGTCCTATCATCGCTTTCATATTCTGTCCTACTTAGGCTCTGAGCCTGCTCTCACAAACTTGAAAGTGCAACTCCTGTGTTGAACTTCCCATCCACAGAGCACATGATCTCCGTAAAAAAACATGCAAGTTACAGCACTGGAAACTGAGGCATGCAGGGTGAGAACTGACTCATCCTAAATTATACAGCTTGGCTAAGAAGAGAAGAAATTCTTCTGGAGGCAAATGCTTTACCCTGTGGGTGCTGCTGCCTCTTAAATATTTGTAATTAATGAATCATTCACCAATTGTAAAGGTAGGAAAAAAGATTTTACATAACTCTTCCTAGAGTTCATAACTTAAGCAAACAACTTAAACTCTTTCAGCACAATAATTCTCATAAATAATTATGATTGCCTTCCCAAAGACAATATTTTGCAGCAATTTTGAACAAGATTGTTAGAGTGAGAGAAAAAATGTATCAGGTCATAGCCTTTTTGACCTAAAGCTACATAAAATTGGGTAGCATTCAATTATGTTTAATATCAGTTTTTGTTTGTTTTAGTTATATTTCCATGGGGGAAAATATTTTCTAATGCATTCCAGAGTCCTTGCAGTGTTAAAGTTCATTTTATTGCTCTTAGAATAAAACTTTCAATGTACAACCACCTGAGCCTCCTTCTGAACCTCCTTGGAGATCTCACTGTCAGATGTCACCAACACGAAGAAGCAAATGGTCTTACAAAGTCTTGGATTAGCAGGTACATTTCCCAGGTCTGTCTGTGATGCCAAAACCCAATCTACTCACACATCTTCAGGCTGGGAAGTGTCTTGCTTAATGAATAATCAAACTGAAACCAGTGTGGTTCCACATGAATAAGAAAAAGAGTCAAATCCTCAGGATCATTTCCTGAACAGGAAAATGCACCTAGTAGCCCAGGGAGAATTTTCTGACTTGAAAGACAAAAAATATTGAGAACTTTGGTAATCTGTAAGTATTTTAATTTTCATTACAAATATGATGAAGGAAGGAGATCACTTTGCTCTACTGATTCTTCTTAAGAATTAGCCTCTTATACAGATGCATATTATAAAGCACAAATGGCATTCTGAGGTGGAAAGTGTTCTTTATATATAAGATATAGTGTCAAACAAGCTCCAAACCACAAATGTTAGATCTTGAACCAGATATGCATCTTTAATTCCCCAAAGGATTTGTTAGTGGGGGAGGGATTGGACAGTACTGGGTCAGGAGTTCTGTCTTGGCTCAGCATGCAAATAAATTCAAGCCATAAAGTCTGGATCCAAATTTCCCCTGAAGTTAATTGGGGCTTGGATCAAATGTTCCATCCCTAATTATGACTCATATTAATAACATTGGGGAGTGTGATTTTTTTTCCAAAGTGCTCAGAGTTGCTTTTATTATGATCCCATTGCATACTAAGCTAAAATTCCTATTTTTAATGCAGGGGGGAAAGTCTGCATTAAGCACTTATGAAAATCTTTTCTTCCTGCGTTCCCTACTTGTTTCCCTGTACCACCTCTCCCCCTGCCCAAGTCAATGTGTTTAGCTCATTCTCTGTAAAAATTTCAAAGCTGTGAAAATACCATCTGTTAAAAATTCCAGTTCTGTGTTTTTGATAAAAGGGAAGGCTGAGAAGTAGAAGTTTCAGTGATGGCAAGGAGGCAATATTTGCATCAATATTATTGGAATACAAATCCCTTTAATGTGGATGAGTTCTGTTTATATAATACTAGGTTAGCTCAGATGCCTTGAAGCATGCAAAATTTTCTCCAGTCAAGCTCTTGACATTTCAATGGGTTCAGTTAAAACATTTTCCTTCAAATTTGCTCAGAGCTGAAAACTGGGAGGAGGAGTTACTGATATGGGTTTTTAACCAGACGAGGATCTGCAGATAAATTGATTATTTTTTGTTTTTGTTGAGAAGGGAATTGGAATGATTAAGCAAAGTTTTTGCATTCTTCAGCTTTTCAGCGGAAAATTTGAGGTAGGAGGGTGGTGTATATATTCTCGTTTCTGTTATGTTTTGGGAAGATTGTTTTGCTTTTTCTGTGGGAAATATCCAATATTTCCAATCAGCTCAAGTTACAAGTGCTGCCAGGAATCTTTTTAGGTTCCAAATCCATTAGAAATTCTTTAGTTACTTTTTTACATCTAGTTGAGCATGTCAGTATCTGCACACCATTAAAAAAAAAAAAAGAAAAATAGAAATCAGGATAGTTTAACCTGGTGGTTGTGACTTTGAAGAGAAATAATGGTGCTCAAAGCCTCATCTAAGTGCCACAGACACATTGGCAGTGAATTCAAAGACAAGTATCTGTTTGCTCCAGCTGTTCCCAGGGGAACTAAATCAGTGAGCTCAACCTCTTGCAGGGTGGTGGTGGAAGGGAGGAAGCAGCAGAACGTGTCAGTAACTGCAGTTTCTACAGTTTCCCTATGCTGTTTTCCTGTGGCACAGCATGCATATGTGACTATATATGTATTTTTCTCTCTGTGTGTATGTGCAAGGGCGCAGCAGTGCAGGGCCAGTTGATAAAAGTAGGAGAAGTTTAAGAAGTAGTGTCTGTACCCTCCATCTCTATTCACCTAAACACTTTTCCAGCAAACTCATAAGCAAAGCCATGCAGGAGGTATTACCAGTGTTTTCATGCAAACCACTTATGCTCTTTATTCTCTGGCTTATCAAGGGGAAAGCTGTACATGAGCTGAGGTGGGCTCCTCAAGTCAAAATTTATGATGACATTTAAAATCAGCTAAGCTTGCTGCAGCCCTAAAGGTTGAAGCATATATGCACATGTCATATAATATGATCCCAAGCACCCACCAAATTGGAGGTTAAAAGTATTGTATACATTGCTACCAGTTACTACATCAACATTTCAGATACGTGCATGTGATTTAAGCACAGATGACCTGGAGCTTGCTGATGCCATAACTTAAAAAGCAATGGGGCTGTGTGCTGGCTAGAACAACAATGCGGGCATTATAACAATCTCACTTGGGCAGCCATTAAGACATCTCCAGCACACTGCTGTACTACTAAAAGGTAATTCCCAGTAGACAATAATCCTAGACCCCTGGACTGTGAATCACGAGCAGTAAATGGCTGATGGGCAGGTTAACAATGGGCTCTGTGGGCAGTCTGACATTGTACAGGTGCGCATCATCACAGTAAAGTAATTAACAGGTACTTAAAGGAATGTACATTTAAGCTCAAAAAACCTGTTAAGAGACTTCCTAAGTGGACTGCTATTTTTTATAAAGCCCACTTATATTTTATGACCAGGTAAAAGAACTGCAGAGCACAAATCCAATCTAAAAGTAGATCTGCAATCAATAGCTCTCCTATCAGCACTAGGCTGCTCCATCAAGAGTACTGTTTTATAACTTTGTGACATGTTCCTGACTCAGGATTTAAAGCAATTCAACAATGCAGTCTGACCCCTATAAAGAAAGGAAGAAAGAAAAAAAACCCAGCAATTTAACATTTTACCCAGGAAAAGGATGAAAAAAATACTAAGAAATGCTAATTATTTATTAGTAAAGATAATTTGGTATATGTGGATATATAAAGGAATATGTATTTATACATGTGGGTACGTATACTCACACGCATACACAAACCGTGAACTCCACCCGATATATATCTGCACACTTTTGTGGATAGTATTGGACTTATTTGCGCAGGAACAAAGGTCCAATATGGAAGGAGGAGCAGTGACCTTGGGTTTGCATCAGGGACTGCAATTTTATGTGCTGAACTAATGAGTAGTAATGGGAGCGGCTAGAGTTCCCTCAGCATTTCCTCTTCTATTTCTTCCCTCTCTGCTCTAGTAAATCCAAGTCTGGCATATATAGCAGATAAGGAGTTTTAAATGTACAATTTTATCCAAGGCTCTTTATAGGAGTAACAAGATCATCTGGTTAGTAAGTGCTTGATTTAGTCTCTCTGCCTGCAAAACTCTGGCTTAACCTTCCAATCATCACAGGATCATATCCAGGGGTTGATACCCTGCCTGCCTGGGTTGGCCAGCCCAGGTTTACCAGCATTTTTATTAATGGCAGATTTGGACCTGGTGGGAAAGTTTGAGCATCAAATTGGTAGCAAACCAAGAAATAAGTCTATTTATTGAAAACATATTCCTCCACAAAATGTTATTTGCATAACCATTGTGAAATATGAAGAAACAAAACCAGCCACAGTGACGTTATCACCCTGTGTCTGGTGATGGGTCTTTCAGTTTTTGAGAATAAAGGTGGGGTTGGTTTTACGACACAATGCAGGTCCCTGGGGTTTGGAGAACTTGTAGCTCCTGTGTTTGTGCTGCTAGAAGTGATGGGGAGGTCCTGCCTTACCCCTTGTACTGAGACCAATTCCTTTTGATTCAGTACAGTGACAGTGCACTGATGTGCCTGCAAAGGCATAGGTCTGCCTATTAAAAGCATGGATTAACCTTTCTCTTGCTCTCTTCACTTAAATTAGGTTTTCACTGTCTCTGTCATGAAATTTCTTGCAACTCCCTTCTGTAAAGCAAACCTACCCTGCCTCTCTTGCATCTTATGCCCAAGAAGAAGGACATCTGGACTCTTCCTCCTCCAGGCTGCAGCAGTAGCTTTGCTGTGGAGGCTTCTGCATTGCCACAATGGCACAATGCTCCCGCTTTCCTTTGGGCATGGTAAAAATACTCCCATGGAAAGTGCTTCAGAAATGCTGGACTACTTCTTTTGCTGCTGTGGGAGTCAAACCCTGAGGAAATCTGGCACATTTGTTTGGACATTTTGCATTAATACATTTACTTCAAAACAGTATTAGCATGAACATATGTTTGTTTTATAAAGTCTTAATATCATCCAAAAAAACTGCTTTGGAACCATTACACAGATACATGTCACTAGTGTACTTTCCAAGCTCTCCACGCACATTTCATGCTAAGTCTATGCATTCTACACTAGATGTTATTTTTGCCATCCATCTTAGTACTATCTCATCTTTCCCTTATTGAAATTTTGATTTCATTTAATCTCCTCTAGTTCAGGAAATTTTCAACTGAAGCCAGAGTAGTTCCTTTGTGTAAAACAATTGTGTATAAAAAGCCTGTTAAGGTCTGAAAAGCATTACTAGAAACCATTAAAATGCATGCTATTTTTATTCAAAGTAGATATGGTAATATATATTAAAAGTAGAGATCTCCACCTGGAGTGGGTTTCACTTCACCTACCTAAATCTTCCTAGAAGTTATACATCTAAAGTGAACCACATGCTGGATTCCCTTCAGAGTCACAAGAAAGATATAGGCTCTGCCAGCTTTCCCACAGACAGGTGTGTGTATCATCCTCTAGAAGTGCTTAATTTTATAAAATATAAGCTCAATAGAGGATTAAAATTAGTTGATACTAATTGTCTGTGTTGCACACCTAAATCATCACATCTAAAATCATGTGATATGAATTTCACTTCTCATGTAAAGAGCTTCACAGAGGGGATTAATGTGAAGTTGTTCTTCATCAACTAAGAATATGACTAAAAAAGAGTATGTTTTCCTTGCTCTTTATTACACATATGCAAATAAAAAGTTTTACTAATGACTTAATCTTAGGAAACACATTGAAATATGGTATATGTTATAGTATGCATCTGAAGAATAGTTTTAATATGCTTGTGTTATTTTTCCATTATAAGAACAATATAAGCAGGGAATAAAAATACTTCCAAATGTTCCGCATACTTAACTAGTCCAAATTGAGCCTCAAAGTTTGATGACTGCAGCCCTTAGAGCCTTAACTTTTTGTTAATCAGGCAGTTGAAATAATTTGCAGTGTTCTTTGGAAATAAAAAGAAGAAGAAAAGAAAGACTAAGGAGGATACTAGTTACCACTAGCATATTCGGAAGCAAAAAGGCTAAAAAAAATGAAATCTGATCAAAATAAATAAATACTTGCAAGCTTTCAGGTTATCACTTTCAGACAAAAATGTCTCTAATGTTAATAAGGGATGTAGGCCAAAGGCTTTAGAAGTTGCTATTCTTAAGAAAAACCCCAAGATTTTTTTGATTTTTTTCCAACTTGAATGTCATGAACCAGACATACATAATTATATTATTTGTCTTATGCAAGTGAACAAGAATAAATTAAAACTGGACATGTTGCAACAGGGCTGTTGACATTATATACAAAGTCTGCTTATTGTCATAAGATACTCTTAACCTTTAAGCCAAAATCTTTCAAAACTATTAGTGTTAAATCTAGCAGCTGTTGTCACATTTTTCCCTTTCTCTGCTTTATGCATTGTGCTTTATTTGAAATGTTTGTTATATTTGTGTATATAACTTTCTGCAAGCTGTCCCTTGAAAGCTCAAGGGATTAAATAAGTAGGTTGAGCTGGTTCAAAGGAACAAAACTTAACAAATTAAAAGAAAACTTTCTAAAATGAATGTGTAAACCATTAAAATATTTAGCTGTATTTGCATTGGATAGTTTCCTCTATATAAAACAATATGGATTGTTTAAATAAATGGGGTTAAGGGAAACTTATTTCTACTGTAAAGTTTATTAAAGCTTTAGGAATGATGACCTCCATCCTTCAAACGCTTACGTGTTTAACTTAAGGCATGGAATAATCTCATCCTGGCAGCACTAGACAGGCCTCACTGCTTCATCTTCCAGCAAGACAAAGACACAGAGGGCATCCAAAGACTGGGAAAGGAGGTAATGGGTTCCCCTGTGCTTTTGTCTAGCCCTTGCCTAAGTGTGTAAGCCACAGTCTAGAAACAGTTTCCTGGATATCTGTGAGCAGTGAGTGAGTCTCTGTAGATGTTATTACAAGAACAGGCTCAAATAGGAAAGACCTCAGTGTTCGCATAAGAAGTAGAAGGACAAGTTGGGAGCTTTTGGACTATTCCAGTGTGTGATTTTCTAAGTTGGTCTGCAGGAGATGAGGACATATGCCACGTGTCTTGCAGCACAGGGTGTATCCTACGCTGTCTTACAGCGCTCTGTGAAGAGTACTTGGAAGATTCCTTATTGGACACAGACCAAAGCAGAAGGACCACAGGTTTCCTACAGTCAGTGGCTGTGCCTGGGGAACAAGGCCTGATTATGAACTGAGGCACAGCGAGGATCTGCTGCCCCTCTGCCTTTCCCTGGAGTCAGGCTCTCTCTCTGTCTGATTCAGTGCTGTGGAGCATTGGCCTCGCAGCAACGGCTCACACAGAACTCAGGTGCTGGTCTGTCTGAAGAGTGAACAGCTCATGTGGAGAAAACTGATTTCTGACTGAACTTCACACAGACCCTCCTATGACCAGAGTGAGGGATGATTTATGATAAGATGAAGCAGAAAGCAAGGAGCTGTGAGAAGAATTCAAGGAGATAAAAAGCACAAAGTATTCAGAAGGGAACAGTAAAATAAGGGAGTCCCAGAGAGAATAGAATTGTGTGCATGAAATAAAGATCTTTCTGTTTGAAAAGCTGACTAAAGGATTCCCAGAAGGGGAAGAAAAAACGACTAAATCAAATCATATTTTCTTATTGAGTAGAGTGCTACACTTTATTTGCAAATAGGCAGGGCTGCATCTATCACAATCTGCCTTAAGAATTAAAAGATGTTGCAAGGTGCCAAACCTTGCCTTGCCAAATTCCAGTTTCAGGTTCAAAAGGGCAGAACTTTCCAAGAACTTCACAGAGTTACTCAGTAAAGCCAGAGAGAACTTGGTACCTACTGATTTCCCATGTCACTTTGATATTTCCAGCCAAATTGTGTAACACTCTCCCTGAAATTTCTTTATAGGTAGAATTATAACTTGAGGTCCAAATGGCCTTTAAAATCTAGATTGGAGGTTGAAGTGCATCTATCAGAACAGTCTTTACTATTGTATGTGCAGGTTTTTAAAAATACATTTCCAGACTTGATTCACAAGTCTTTTCTTCCAGGGGAAAAGGAAAAAAAAAAAGTATGAAAGGTTTTGCTTTCGTATGCAAGTCTTACAAATATTGTCACTAGATCTAATCAGCCTAACCTGCTGAGTACATGACATTTAATATAGGATTGTTTTACAACTCTTTCTTTTCATTATTCTTGCACTATCTAGCCTATTATTTCTCATATAACTGTTAAAGAATTAAGACCTCACCTGGCATCCACAGCCAAAACCAAAGAATGTTGACTTTAGTAATTAGTCCGTCAGGTTTTTCAGTTTTCCTTGCAGTCTTAACCACTGACATATAATTACCAGGAAAGCCAAGTAGATTATTGTTCAGTATATATAGAAACCTGAATTCAGATAAAAAAATTCCTGATCCATGTAAAAACACTATAGTTCTGAAAAATCTACTTTACCAGTAAAATGCTGAAGCTGAAAGCTTAGCATCACTTCAGTGTTATGTAGCTATAATTATTGGTAAATTATATGGAAAAAAAAAGTAATATTAATATCTGCTATATCTCACAGGTTGTCACTAAGCACACAGGACAGACTCCTTCAGCTCTCTGAAAGCCAAGCATAAAGACCAGGCTGTTTCTTTAAACTCTACCTGTAATCAAAAGTGAAAGTTATATGCATCTAGAAGACATTTTACTTAAAATGTTCTCCTCAGCTGTCTCTTTCTTATGCATCAGGTCAGAGAGATAGAATGCTTAAGTTTATTTGCCTTCTATGAATTTCACCCTCATTTTTCATCTAACTGGACAAGCCTGTGCACCAGAGCCAATGGAGCAGGATTAGTGCAGCTCACCAGAGATGATCCAAGTGATCGAGCACAGTTTGCCATTGGGAAGTACATCCTGCCTCCCAGTAAATTACTACTGCATGCATTTCAGTGGTGCAGTGACACCATTAGGACAATAAGTCTGGATGCGTTTTTCTACTCCTCACCACACTCTGGCAAAAAACCCTTGTCACATAGAGGAGACGGCAGGAGAAGCTGCTCTCACCAGCAAGCAAGAGAAATAGATAAGCAAAATAGGTGCTGAAAGTAATACACAAAACAGAGGAAGCAAAAAATATGAGAAACTAGATACAAGATTTTGTAAATTTTTTTGTTTTTCCTGGGAACTTGATTAAATGTCAGTGTGAAATAGGCAGGAAGGATCCCACAGTGGGGGCTGGGAGGGTGGGTTTTGGATGCCAAGTGAGACCAGAATAGAGAATCTGCCAGGGATGCTCCATAAACCCAGAGGAGAGAATACTCACAACCCAAAATGTGCAGAGCACTCTAGCAGTGCTCAGAGCCCTGCACAGTGCTCACTGCTGCTGTTCCAGCTACCTGGAGATCGTCACCTTTCCTTCACACACACGATGCCTCTCCTGGCTGACCGTGCTGCCAGTGACCCACCATTGTAACAGCCCCCTAGCACCAAAACGAAAGGGTGCCTGCAGTTCAGAAACCATCTCTCAGGGAAAAAGAATAAAAATGTGTCCTGGAAATTTTTCAATAATTGACCTATCATCTGGGCTGGGCTTTTATGTACCAAAGATCCACGCAGGGAGAGGACCTTGGCCCATAGATAGGCTCCCTTCTGCACCAGAGGAAACCAGTGGCTTGTATTTTATTGTAATGATTTCTGTAGCTTCTGGATGGCCTCCTCTTTAGAGAATGTGATATACCCAAAGCACCTTCTGCTTACTGGAAGAGGCTGGGGAGGAGGAGGTTGGGGAGCTCAACAGTAGAATTTTGTAACATTTATTTGTTTGGATAGTTTACTAAGGGTTTACTAGGACAATCCCATGGACAGATTCACTGTTCTTTCTTGTAACATAGGCTGGAAGCTTAAATTTGTTTGCAAAGCTCTAAAATTACCTTAGTCTGATGGAAGATAAATTATTTAACATGAACCCTGGTTAAAATAAGACGCTGTTTAACAGCAATGAGCACTATCACTTTGTATTAACCGAAGTTCAAGCTCAGCTGTCTGGACATAGGCAAGATGCATGCTCTCTGGTGTTCATGAGGCAAATTGGGAGGAAGAAAATGCAGATCTGAACAGGAGATATAAGGAAATTGTTTACCTGGGTCAAAAAACAGAAGAAGATATATTACAGAAAACATATGGTTGCTATTTAATTTATGCTTTATCATTTTTCATTCTGACATTAACATTGTTATGAGCAGAGTGAGAGCACTGTACATTGTACAACGTAATATAAAATGAGGGCTACCACTCCTTGCCAGAGGAAACGTGGTTCAGAAACAATTTGGGGGCAATTGCAAGGTGATGTGGCACAGAGAACCAGAAGCTATTGAAATTTTAAACATCATTTCTGGACAATATAAGACTTGCTGTAAAATGACTTGTAAAAACATGAAAACGTTACTTTCCCGACCCCAGAGAATTAGAAATCTTTAAATATCAGTTCAAACAATGCCTCTTAAAGGGCACCAAACTTTTTCATTGCCAGCTACCATTATTTTTAACAGTTTGGTAAGCATACCACAATAAAGGAAGATTAATGGCCAAGATATAACCCAAAAATGCAAAGGGCCACATTGAGATCTGTTACATGCAGGACATCCATGGTGAGGCATAAATGGGATATTTAAATAGAAAATTCAGCCTCAAAACATGCAAAAACCCCAAAATATGTGATTGAAATGGAAATTTAATGTTTGGGGCATACAGAGTAAAAGACATGAAGAATTAGAAAGATAAAGCATAAACAATACTTTATTGAGGAGAATGAAAAGATATTAATGATAAAATATACTTTAGGGATTGTAGGAATAGTGTAATTTTATAAGTATTTATTAGAGGATGAAGAAATGACAAAAATATATTCACAAAATTGTACTTACAAGTATATTAATTATATATTTAATCGGCAGAGGCATCAACAACATGTGTAAACTATCTCTTAATGACATTTTTTAGAAACATATCTAATTAAAAATTTCGGTAGAAAAGTAGTTTAAGTAACAGAATTAATTTCACACAATTTCTGCCATTTAAAATTTCATTGCCTATTTTAAGTTTTCTGAAACTCTTTCCTGAAAATGGAGAGTGAAATTAATCTATTTCTGAAGGATGAAAAGTATCCTGCAGGATGACTACCTGAAAAACCTTGGGAAAAAAAAAATCTCAGTAGGTGTTTCAGGACATCTTTTTTGAAGTGTATTTTTCATCTCTGAGGCCTGAAACATATGAATTGTGAATTCTCACAAAATAAGATGATTTGAAGAACTGGAACATCAAAAAATAGAAAGCGAACACTATTTGAATGCATGTTAAGGTCCTGAAAGTTTTAAAGTGTAAATGAATCTCCTGATCGGATTTCAGTAACCAAACAGATCCTTGTTTAAGACTGTTGATATCTTTGGTTTTCCTTAATACAAACACTGTTTTTAAAAGTTAAAAGATATTGTGGTTTTTCATTTGTGATATGAAAAGTATTAGAAATTATCAGAAAGTATTTAAAAGTAACTGAACAACAAATTCTGTGTGTATATACGCATACACATATATAATCTGTATATGTAGAAAGCAACCTGATACATGAAGTTACACACCAGTCCAGGCAGAAATTCCATTACATTTTCTCATGCTTTCTGGTCTCCAGAACATCATTCATTTTTGCTTTCAGAAGTTTTGTTCACTGCAAAAATACTGCAAGCAGAGCTGAAGAGATGTGCCCCTGGCCTCTTGAAGGGATATTTATGGGCTGTTTGCCTGATGCTCACACGCATTATGACCAGTTAGATCTACTGTGCACATCCTGATGGGAACAAAGCTGGTGTAGAAAATGCAAAGTCAACTGGTTTTTTTCCCCTTGCAAACCAAACTGGCAATGTGACACCCTGTTTGACTGAGATTTATAGCTTAAGAGAAACAGTTTAATGAATACTGCACTCCTTGATTTCAACATCTTTGAATATGGGTATCATTATTGCAACTATTTTTATTTTCATATGCACAGTATAACTTTATCCATGACTAAAAAGATCTTAAAAGTTTGTACAGATGTTGATGAAATGATTTCAGTAAACCTAATGGCAGAAAAACTACAGTAATGGTTTATTAAACCTGATATAGTCATCAAGCTTAGCATTACGGAATATCTATAAATAATGTCTGAAGAGTTGATACTTGAGTAATAACCTTTTAGTAAAGGCTAAATCACTTATTGGAAGTTATTATAGGCTGGCCAGATCAGTAACACCTACTAATGTGCCTGTAACCATCCATAACAAATACTACTAAAGTCTATAATACATTTCTAATATCTAGTATTCAATTACTAACCTCTGTACAAACCATTTATTTGAAGCCTTAATATAATGTTTTATTACTGTATTAGTGATTTACTTTGTCATGCTTATGTGGTTAATTTACTATATAAATCTTGCATCTGATCCTACAGCCTACATTACAGAGGAATCATCTGAGAAGTCATAAAAGAGACGTTAGCAAGAGAGGCAATTGTTGGGTTGGGTCTCTTATTTTCTTACCTGAAATTTTCATGTGTAATTCCTATCTTTGTCAAAAGGCTGACCTTTTAAAGAGATTTTGTAGGAGACTATCCTGAAAGTTACGAATTGCCCTTCAGAAAGAGATGAATGAAAGCAGTGTTGGCTCTTCCTGGTCCTTGGACACTGGAGGAGCTGAAGTCGTCATTTTGTGTCACTGCCAGTGTGAACGGCCATCAAGCCAGTAATAAGCAACTGGTTGGCGGGTATCTCTGAGAAGTAAGTGACCTTCTGAGATTTGAGGAGATTTGGAAGTCCGCAACACAGAAAGTCCAAATCAAGTGAAACTGACTAAAAAAAATGTAAGGTAAACAGTCTGGCGAGTTTAAATATACTGGCATATCCTTAATGTACTTGCCAAAGATCTCAACTGGGGCTCGGGAAAGGGGCTGCATAATTTTTTTTTTTGTGTGACACTGAAGTCAAAATGTGCTTCTAGATGCATTTTCAGCACCCATCTTGCTTCACATCTTTGGCTCGTCCTTTTACTTCAACATCAGAGTCTGGTGTCTCTGCTGAGGTTTCATGGTGCAACAAATCAGCCCATGCTGACAATTGAGTTCAAAATTGGATCACCTATTTCCTGCTTCCTTTTCCCTCTTCTCTGTAGCATAACTGAAGGTTACAGAGTTATCTGGGATATAAAATACTCTTATTCAGCTTTCCTCTGAGCTGTTTTGGAGCAAATCCATAACCTTTTGCATTAACAGAAGCAGGGGCTGCAACTTCAGCCTCTTCACGTAGCCCTGTAACCTCAGAGTATTGAGTTGTTCTAGCCTTTTCTCTGTGACCCAGAGACTGATTAAAATCTTTGCATAGCAGTAAAATGCCACTTCAGAAGAGTCTGTAACCCCTTGGCTGAGGTACCTCTACAGAAGATGAAGAAAAATGCAGTTTGAGTCTTGCTAGAACTCAGGAAAACCTCTGATTTTGGCTCAAATCCAAATATTCTAATTCCCCTTAGGGCTAGGGAGAAGTTGAGTAGAGAAATGAAAGAAAAGGAAAGCTGTAATTTATAGTTTTTAAATTAGGAGTCCAAAGGGGTAGTTGCTAAGAAATTTTATGATTGGAAAATCCCACTGTTTGAAACTTTGGAAAATGTTGTCCACTATCTTATTTGTTTGATTGCTGCAAGTGATTAAATACCATCCAGAGAAGATGACAACCATAAGTACAGTAGCAAATAATACTGATATGATAAATTATACATTTTTTAGAAACTGAAAAAAATGAAACAAAACAAAGTTAGTTTTCAGTGTTGTGTAACTCTGTTTTACCAAATTGTCCGTTTCCACATATCTTTCTTCCTGAAGACCAATAAAAGCCCAACTGATTTAAACTAGGTTATTAAACATTGGTATGTTTTTGGATTTGAATACATTAACATAATAGAATAATGGATTGTAAGTAGTTCATCAGTAAATAATCCACAATTATGGAGTTTGCAGACTGATTGAAAATAAATAGCAGCATATTGTATAATTAAGCCATAATCAAATGTCTCTCTATATACAAATGATAAAGTGTCCCCTTGGGCCATGGCCATGTGCTGAGGGTTTTATTTAGTTCAATAGCAAAAGCCTTTCTGTGCCAAGTTTACACAAAAGAAAAGTTAGTGAATTGCTAGGAATAAAGTTGACTGATCTCTCCATACAGTGTAATAATTAGAGCCAGCATTACTCCATGCACATTCTGGATACAGACTTTTGCAACAGCTAGCAAGATTAACCCTCACTGCTACTCAGCAGTAGCTTTCCCTGGCCAAAGAAATATTATATTTTTGGTTGCATACAAAGCCAGTAACATTTAAATTTAATTATGCTTCATATTCCATTAATAATACAATTCAACTTCACTTTCAAGCAAAGAAAGTTGAATTTCCTACATTTTAAAGTCATCTCAAAAATAATGGGTTTGAGATTCTGAGCAGAACTTGGTGTGGGCCCTGAGTTCTGCCTGAGACTCTCAAATGATGGGGTTGGACATGAAAGAAGATATAGGAATTTGTTGTTTCTGTTTACAAGGCTAGAAACTGGTCAAATATTTTAAAGCAAGAATCATTGCTTTTCCAGTGTAGCCTTTCACTTAGAAAATCATGTGGAAGAAGGAAAGAGCTGATTACCTTTCTTCTGAAAGAAGATGCTTTACATTTAAGACTGAGAATATTTAGCAGAACACTTAAAAAGGCCAGAAAATATTGAAACAGGGCAAAAGTATATTAGCAAGAAAAATATGCATCTGAAAATAACTTCTTTCAAAAGAAGTCTAACTGCAAGTAGATGAATGTCACTGAAAGGCTGTAATTTGCAGCCTCTCAATCAGTGCTCTTAGAAACTCTGCTATACCTGATGTTTAATTTGAAGACGGATAAACAGGGATAAACTTGTTATTTTTGTTGGGGCAGACAGCACTACTGCCTCGTATTGAATCTGTGTAACACACTTTGCTAAACATTTTCCATGCTGTGTACTCAGGTACCAGTAACACCCCTCAGGATTCAATGCTGCCTTCCAACAATCTGAATTTTAAAGAGCCCATAGCTCTAGAAAAATTAGCCCTGGGACTAATGCAGCTGCAGGTGGTTTTTCAGGATTTGACCTACTGTGTAAATTATAACCTTTGAGTGGTTCTCTGGAATTAAGAACCCATACAGTGTTGGATAGAGTTTGACAAAGCCTTGAGCAGAGCTGGGAGTCACAGTCCCTCTGGGGCTGTCAGCTTAGTGCTGAAAGCCAGTATCTCCAGGGAAATATGTTCAAGGTGAACTCCTACAGTCTTAAACTGCACTCTGAGAGCACTGTTACACAGCAC
>VYZT01035933.1:13570-27887 GCA_013400735.1 Pomatostomus ruficeps | reverse complement strand
GTAGGCCTGAATATTGTCTTTAAACTGTAGTCCTAGGTGTAAGATGAGAATGAAACCACTCATTTCTTTCATCCTTAGTCTCTTTATATACAATATGATCTATACTTCAATGTATGTATGGGAGACTGAACACAGTAGTGCTGATGGCAGTTGATATTGTTGGCACTGTAATACCCTTTCTCCTGCATGCCTTGTAAAAGTAGTACTTCTTAACTATTTTTTAACATTTTGTTATCTTTAGACCTCAGTGTTTTACACAAAGAAATATATGTCCTCCGTTTCCAGATGAGGAAATGAAGGGGCAAGTGACAGATAAGTAAAGGCAAGTATACCATGGAAGCCAAGCAGGGGTGGACACAGGGTCTATTGCTTTGTCTGTTAGGCCATATTAAATAAAATGAACTACAAAAAATAAGATATTTTTGTCTGCTTCTACCTTCTTGAGCAGTGAGAAGACTGCTGAACAGAAAAGCTTAAAGATATCTCTAAGTGATATAATTTTAGTGTGTTTAGTAAGGATGAGAATGTTTTTGAGAGATGTTATATGTGTAGATATCTGTTAATGCTCCATAAATCTGTTTGAATAAGTAATTTAATTATTGCTCCATATATTTTTAATGTAAGTACCTTGTTAGCTAGATTTAAGACAAGCTAACATTTTAGTATTTAGATTTTTTCATAAGAAAATTTTACTAAAAATATTTTAATTATTTTACTGTTGCTCTAGGAGAACAGATTAATTAGACAATGAGTTAAAAATTATCAAGTTGTTTCTGTATGTTTGTTGACTTTTAACTGTGAATATGTAGTGTAAATGAATACTGAATGATGGTAATGTTACTAGGACCAGGGGAGATCAGAGACTCAGGAATTGGATGTCTCACAGAGCCAAATTGGCTTTACCAGTGTGAGTCTAACAGTCATACCAGCCAAACCAAGCAAAATCAAACCATTATCATTGAGGGAGACTTTGGAGTGAATAGTAGAATAGCAGCACAATCATTCCACCTCTGAAAAGATTATCACAGCAGTTGCTGTAACTACAGTGTGATTTTGTGGTTATGCTCATGCTGCACTCTGGTGCACAATAGGGGGTTCAAACAACTTACGGCCGCTAAAGTTTATATGGCATCTACTACTGCCTCTCTGGACAATGTTACACTGAGTTAAATGAAGGAGCCCTTATGAATGGATGTTCATAGTCACACAGGTAACAGTCATGTAGATGAATAAGAAAAAACCTGAATACCTTGGGCCTCCTGGCTCATTGTTAATTGGTCTCTTTCCAAAATGCTTTGGTCTCAACCACCAGCAGTGATTTTTTAATACAAGCTGTAATTTTTCATCTCTCACTTACTCAAAGATCACACATTGGCCAAAACTTTATCAAGCTATTACTAAAAAAATCCATATGCTGCTTATCTCCCTGAATCCTGTTCTGTAGTCTTAATTACCGTGAAGCCAGTATTGCAAGAGCCATCTGAGATGGACTATTCACAGCATCAGTATGTTTGCACTCATTATAATCCTGGAGGGATGAGATTTTCTTTCAAGAGTATTAAATGTTTTCTTGTGCAGGTTTGAGTGGTTGCACACATTTTAAATTCACTGTGTAAAATCTCAATTTGACATCTGTTAGCCTAGGGCAATAAATACATACCTATAAAGCCTTTACCAAGTGTCATCTTGACCTTCCAGTTTTCACTCTCTGAAAAGTGTGTGTAGAGACAAAATATTCCAGGTTGGGTGATAAAAAAAATGAAGAAAAGCCATTGCAAAAGCTATGAGCAACAGAAACAGTGTCTTTTTGCTAGACTGTACTGCCTTAAGAAAACAGTATCTACTCAATGAAAATCAGTTCTCTCCTCACACTGAAATAATACTTCAAAGACATCCCTCGCAAGTGCTCTGTAAATCATGGGACTATACATTTATTTCTGGGAGTGTGGGAAGAGAGGCTAGTAGAGCACATGGAAAGAATACAGAACCAGTCCTTTTCAAGAAAACTCTTTGTAGTCCTCTTTCAGAGGTGATGATGCCTACCAGGACTGGTGGGTAAAAAAAAATTTTCCTCATTCCAGCGTATTGTACACACACAATCAGCATCAGGTTATAGTGTTCTCTTCTGGTTTTTGAACAACACCTCTGTAGGACAAAATGCCCTGTGAAATGCTTCTAGTGTGCAAATCTCGTGTCTTGGTAAAGTGAGGCCTTATCCTAATGCACAACAATCAGTGGGGACACTGACATGATCCAACTTTTAGATTTGCAGTCAGGAGATTAGGTAGAATTTAGAGCTCTAGTTCCATCTCCTTTCAGCCAAGCTACTGTGTTTCTTTAGTGTTCACTTGTTTGGTCTCCGATGACCTTATTTATTGTTTTCATCAGTAAAATGTAGTAGAGTAAGTACTGGTCTAGTAGGGCTAGATCTTTCTCTGTGAGGTGGTCTCATTAAACATCAGACTAAGCTCTAGCCATATGTAGATGCTCCCCCACATACTAATATCAAGAAGTTTTCACCACACTTTGACTAATTTTACAAGTAGTTCAGTTGTCTTACTAACGTGTTGTGAAGAATTAATTTTCAGTGCAGCTGCAATCTTTTTAAGTGACTGAGAAACAAGTGTGAATGCTGAGAATATATTGTGATTCCTTAACTTCATCCATGAGAAATTGCAGCTGCCACAGATGGTGTTGCAACTTCAAACCCTGCTGGTGCTGAACAGCACTGTAATGTTAATTTAAAACAAAAATGTAGAAGTCAATTCAGGATGCTGCTGAATGGCATCAGAAAACCTTTACCATTCTGAATGAAAGAGCTAGGCTAAATTGTCAAGAAAATCTTGTTTTATGGGCAAGCTGTTTTTAATAAAAGGACTTGGAGATTTCTCTTCTTCTAATTAGGTTAATTTCTTCTTTCAAATTGTAATAACTAGAAAAAAAGGAGACGTGAAGACAGAGTGGGTCTAAATATTTTTGATTGCAACAGTAATTTGTTAACTGTTTACCAATTAATTATTTTTGTACAATGACAGTTTCTCTTGCTGTGTCTCTTGTAATTTCTCTGTGTATGTTGTGCTATTTTGCTAGTGCTTGACATAAAAAAGGACTTATTAAAACTGGACTGAAACTATATTTTAAACATTAAAGTTATGTAGAGAGTAAGATAGATGATTTGACATTTCACCACAAGAAGGACATGTCAGTGAAGATTTACCTTATAGAAAAGGACAGGAACTTGTGGTGTCTTTTTAAGTGTTATAAAAAGCTTGTTGCAAAACATTATTGTACCTTAGCAGATGGTGTGGTGTCTTCTTATTAAAAAAAAAAATAATTCCTATTCATGGGCTGAGTTGAGCCATATTCATGTTTAATGTTGCTGTCATCTGGTAGGACTTAATTGAAAGCATGTGATTTTCTATAAGGCAAGAACATCATCATGGAAACAGACAATTTATTGTGCAGTAACATGGAGCAGAATGCACTGACTGACTCTCATATTGATGTCTGAACAACTTCTCTACTCTGCACTGAAATGGTTCTTTCTTCAGCTTGTTCTTTGGAAAACATGCAGCTGGTTTTCAACAAGAGGAGGCACTAGAAGAGCCCCAGCAGTGGGACAATACACAGGGGAAATACATAAGAGGTTGTGTGAGAGCTATCTGAATGACTGAAAGGTGTCAGTCATATTTTCTCCATGAAGAAGGTGCATTTAGATCTGACTGGTATGTATAGGTTCTCCTCAATTATCTTGCTTATCTACGGTTTGAGGCAAAAACTTAAGCTGGGGGTTTTTTGCCTCTAAGACCCCATTCAAACTCTATGAGCTCAGTTAGTGTGCCAGACCCTTCATGTGAGGAAATGGTTACCTACATATTTGTGATCTATATATTTCTCAGCTAAAGGTACATACATAACAGAACATGCATAATACACATAACAGAAAGCAGACATTAGAAAGTCTAATTTTGTGGACTGGAGCTCTTCTTTATACAGAATTTTTGTTGTGTCTTTCGTATGATGATATCCTATTAGCCATATGCAAAACCATAACTGCAAAATGACTGTTCAAAAATCTATTTTTTTATGTTCAGACGAAATGTGCAATTATACCTCTTTGGAGAAAGATATCTCTTGGGCAGGATTGTGTTATACCATAATTTGCAATTGATCATTAGTACAAAATACTGTTCATAGAAACTGTAAGAGAGGTTGGATTGTTCACAATTTGCAGGTGATAATTTATTTTCTAAAATAACCTCAATCTTTTTTAGAGTGGATTTTGCATAAAACCCAATAAAACACATTTTTATTGATTTTATCAAAAAGTCATTTGCCTCTTTGGCTTAAACTTTCATAGGCATATCTGGGGAAAAAATGCAAAAGAGATGATGTTATAGCAGGTTTGGGGTTTTTTTTCCTAGGAAAGAGAAGTAAGTAGTTAAATACATTCCTCATATAGTAGGGTTTTGTAACTGAGATTCCACCTATGCAATGCCCATTCATACTGAATCGTTGAATTTAATCAAAATGCTTGCATAAGCATCTTAAATTAATGAGATAATCAACATACAAAAGGGAAATGTAAATAAATTTCAAATGTTCCCAAAATTTTACATTATAGTTCAGGTTTCTTGTTTAACATATTTTGTATTTGAGGACAAAAGAAAATGAAGACATGTATAATTATTTTGATAATATCCCAAAAACAGAGTATATATGCAAGTTACACATACTCCGCAAATCAGTGTAATATGCAAAAAAAGTGTTAACATATTTAAAAACCACTGTTTTACTAGATGCTTTACAATGATATTTTAGTCCTCAGTATTTTATGAAATCTGTCTTAGAATACAGTAATATTATGTTTGAGTAAAGCACATATGGGACAATAAAGAAAAATCTATTTACAGGGTCAATGATGTTTCTAAGCAGAGCCTTTCCAGGTTTTAAAGCAGTGATGCTGAAAACCTAGGCTGTGGGTTTAGGGTTGGGAGGGAGGGAGCAAATGGGTCAGGCAGAAGGGAAGAGAAAACTTAATACCTAGTTAGGGAATTGACAGCTTTCCCTTTTCCAGCATTACATAGATGTGCACAAAAGAAGTGTGTTACGGAGTGACCTTATGACTCCAGTTAAGCAGCAGGCAGTAGCATAAAATGGAATCTTTACGTTTCCTTTTTGTTAGATGTGTCAAAAGTTTAAAAAACTGTTATTTTAAGAGCCTTTTTTCCCCCCATCCTCAAAAGATTCCAGGTGTGCTGGGGATGAGGATGAAGTAGGAGAGAAACAATTTCGTGCCATCAGAAATACTATACTTATTCTTCCTCATTATTAAACCTGAAAAATGTTGCACATAAAAAGTGAACACCAATTTCTAGTTTCTGTATTTTAGGTATGATATACTCAGCAGTGCTTCGGTAGGGTCATTTTTAAGTCATATGAACATCTCTCTGGAGATGCCCAGGCAACAAAAAATTCACTATATTCACTATATTTGTATCATTTTTGGAAGAGAGCGCATAACATTTTAGAGCCACCTGAGGAGCTCCGTCCATTTGACTTATGGTTTTTCCAAGAAATCTAGAATATTCTCATGGTATAGACCTATAAGGAGAATATCCTCAGCTAATCTGATGACATTTTTAACCTAAAGAGTAGTAAGAATTTTTAGACAAGGGAACTTGTTTTAACTTTCTTTTCTGAAAATAGTGAAAGCAGCACTGTTTGCTATGCTGCAGTAGTGCCCTGGCACTCATCTTCTGAAACTCTCATAGGCCTCTGCCCTTACCTTATAGCAAATGTTTAACAGTAACAACTGTATCTTAATTTCAAGAAATAGTCCCTTTAGAGATCAACTAACTCGTACTTTTTCAAGAGTTAATTACTATGCTTTAAATCGGTAATTAAACTCATACATATCTCTTTCTTCACTCTGCTTTTTGTAAGCTATCCATGAGGTTACTCTCGAGGTATATTTTTAAATCACTAAATAGGTGGTTTTGAACAGAAAGAGAGAATTGAAGCTTCTCAAATACAGGGAACACAACAAGCAGCAATGTAGCAACAGATAAGTAGGCACAAATAGAGGTAGGTTCCTTCATCTGCTTGGAAGCTAATACGCAATAAAATGTTGACAGGTATGGGTATGGTAGAGTTTTTCATTTAATCTTGTTCTTCTGGGGCAGATCTCCCATCAGTATTCGAGCCTGGATTAAGCAAGATAACCAGGCCTAGGTTCAGCACTTGGACAGTCCTGCTGGTTTCTTTGGAGCTGCATCTTCACTTGAAATACTGTCTTCTTTTCATCTTAATAAAGGATAGTTTAATGACTTTACATTGTATCGGTGGGCTTATATCTATGATCTGAGGGTTTTGATGGTCTCCTGCGAAGGTGGGGTTGTTGGGGGCTGCAGGGGCTGGGGCTCCCGCGGTGAGGCGAGACAGAGCTTTCATACGCAGTAGTGGAGTGTTTCAAATTCCTGCGGTCTTGATCTCATGGCATCCGTCGCTGCCTAGCAGCGGAGGCTCCGTGTAGCAGTCACAGGGTCCTAATGCTACCTTACAGCTTCTGCCGCCCACACTGCTCCCAGCTTATCCCCTCCCCGTCCCCATGGTCTCCCGGCTACCTTAGATAAAGTCTACTGGCGGTAGCAAAGAAGGGTCTTCCTTGGCAAAGCTTCTTAGATGTTTATTGCTGCTTGCTGGTAACAGCCATGTGGAGAAAGACACTGATGGACACATGCGGGGCCTTTTTAAAACCTTAGGGTCCCTCCTGACCGAGGGTGACCCATCCCAGGGAACACAGTGACAACGCAATGCCCTCTGGGAACTGTAGTTCCGAGAATCCCGAAAACATGGAGGATTGCAAGGAATCTTGGGAAGGAGAGCTCTTTTCCCTTATCAAGGGGCGTGAGCTTAGCACTGTCTCTCCAGGGTGGACTGCCTTGCCTCCCATATTACATCTTCTTTTCTCAGTCTGGCCACAAAACATTTGGAAATGGAGGTTACTTCTGTGATGTTTTTCTAGTGATTCTAAGTACTCCAGAGTGATGTGATATTATTTCTATGGTAGAAATACTTTGCTATATATGAGGGAACTCAGCCCACTCCATTAATCAATGTAGCAAAAACCATACAGAAACAGATTTGTGAACAGCTTGTGAGGCATATCATCAAAAACGTTGTAAACTTTGGTAATCAAAACGGAAATATTTTTTGTGTATCTGGTGGTGCAGGCCCTCTAAATTAGTCTGGGAAAGGACTATCTATCCACATTTTCAAGAGACTGAGCATTATTTTGGCAGTAATTTGATGTTTTTGATGAAGCTGTTGGAGTTGGAATAACAGGAGGAAAAAGATTTTACATATCTTTAGTCTTTTCTATTGAGTCAGTTATGCAAATAGTATGTAGAATAAAAACTGTTCTTGGCTTCATCTAGCTCTGCAATTGAAATTAAAAATGAAAGCAAGCTTTACCTGGAAATGGAAGAAATCTGTCTATAATTTATTTCTACTTTATTTAAGTAGCAAGTTTTAATCTTATAGTCTAGAAAACAAAGTCCAAACTAAAATAGGACAGTTTTATCCACTGTGTAATGATATCAACTTCAAAGAAAAAGGATCAAGTATATATTTGGCAAAAGTACATCATAATGTGTTTTATGTCATCTATCTTATTTCAGAGTTTGAGTGTGAGCCTATTTGCTGTTACGAACTTCCAGAGCCAAAGTGGGAAGGCAAGAATAACAAAAATCCCTGTCAAACTGAAATAGTCCTCTCCGTAATTCAAATAACCTGATATACCTGTGATCTCAATGTCTAGGTTAAATATTCATGGAGGTATTGCAGTATGATCTAATTAACCCCTCACAATTTCTTTTTACATTTAGAATAGTGTAGGCCTGGTTCTTAGAAGTAAGTAAACTAGGTCTTGTCTCTAGTAGGACAGACTTAAAATATTTTGGCAGTTTCTAATTCATTCAGAGTAAGAGGGCTGTTTCTGTAGTCTCATGGGTACACTAGACCTAAATTCTCAGCTGACACGAATTGATGCAGTTGCATGCAAGCCATTATAATTCTTTCAATTTATAGCAACTGATGCTTTGGTCCATTTCTTCAAATCTATGCAAGAACAAATTTATACTGTTACAAGATAGACACTGCCTGCCTCTGTAATATCAGTCCCCAAAGTATCACTTGCTTCATGATTATTTATTAATTTGTTAGGCCCATTAACGAACACAGCCCTGTTCATATGTTCAGCTTTCATGCAAGTCTGCCTTATACCAGATTTTGTTGAGAATATACTCTCAGCAAGCTTTGTCTTGTATCAACAGACATAGAACTGAATGTCAATATTAGAAACAATTTTTATACTGAATGTACTGGTTTTCTCTAACTTGAATGCAAATACGACATTCCTAACAATTTTTTTCTCATGTTCTGTGATATTATGGAGTAAGTTTTAATATAGTATTTCCTCTTTTCACTGTCCAGCATCTTTTGAAGTATAGACTACTTTCAACTAATGGAAAAGCTAACAAAAAAGGCAGTAAATTCTGATCAAACTCTTTATACCTCTTATACAAGTATTATGACAGGGTATTTGTTTCCTTTATTTTTTTCTGTTTCTTTTCTTTGCTATCACAAATCATATCTAGTGAGAACGGAACAATATATTACATGTGCATGACCACACTCATCTCAGAATCCTGATCTTGGATTAGACAGTTTTACTGTAAGGCTTTAGAAGCAGGTGAGAAGCAGGGGAAGTGTCCATATGTCCTTTAAAATAAAAATATGATACAGTCTGTAAAAAATTGATGCATGACCATACTACAAAGAAATAAATGTAGCTCGCTTGGCAGACTAATTCTTTTCAGGGCATACCTTTAAATGTGCAGAAATATGACTGTCCATTAAATATGTGCAAAAATATGCCTGTCCTTTAAATACATGCAAAAATTAGCATCCAGAAATGAAGATTTGAATATAAAGACCTATCATGTCAAAAGTGTTTTCTCAAAGGTAGGCTTGCAAATAAAGGTGAAGGTGACGAAATAGAAATCCTTAGGTTTACATTGAACATTCTCTCTTATGCCTTAAGGAGCTTCAATTCTGTTGCAAATCTTAAAACTGTTGCAACCTCAGTTGTTATAAGTAACTTCAGTGCTTGTGTGAGTAATCTAGTATGTGGTCTACTAGATCCTCTTTATGTATCTTCCCATAGCCAAAGTTTACAATCTGTCTTTGACATGAAATTTGGATTTGACTTGTAAAGAGTTTGGTAAACCATAGTTACCCTCTTGGATTCTGCATTAAGTATTTAATTTTATCCTCTATACTCACAAATCCAATTATCAGCTGCAATTTATATATTGTGGTTTCATTTTTATCCTCATATGCTTTCTTCATGTCCAGATTTTTTTTTTTTTTTTTTTTTTTGAAATGTCTGTCTGGACCTTTTGTTTTCTTGTGTATTTCTCACCTATAACTTTTTATTTAGTTAATCATTATTTCTTTGTCTCTTTTTACTTACTCACTTGCCTCCTCTTTTGTCAAGGCTCACTTTTTTGAATTTATATTCTGCCATGCCCAGATGCTCGGTTTTGATTCAAGGAGATAAAAGTACTGCAGAATTAGGTCAGATTGGGCCAGCAGTTGCCTTCTGTTTTTGCTACAATCTGAAGTTTGCTGCACAATGCCGTTGGAAGATCATATCTGACTCCAAGCAGTGAAGAAAAATTGATCTGTGGTTCATTCATACATCTAAGAATGGGCTGACAATTACATTGTGTCTTGTGTTTATAAAACCAGATGCTTATCCCCAATGCTTATTTGGGGAATAGCTTGGTCTGATGGTATTAGCATTGCTCTCTCATATTTTTAGTTGCTTTCTTGATGACAAAGGACATTTGACTTGTGTTTTTATAAACTTGAAAAATCCCTGCACTTTTTCTATATATTTCCTTAAATTTCAAACCAAATTACAGAGAATATTGGGAAAAGGCCAGTTATGTTTTAATAAAAATGAGACTCATATTAGCAGTCCTTTTTTTTTTTTTAGAAAGCACAAGGAAATATAGTACTCAAGACTAATATTTTCCTATCAAATCTACCAAACACACAGGTATCACACAAGTACCATTGAGAAACAATTGTCATTCAAATACTACTTTTACACTGAGGCCAAAGATTCATTAAGTTTTTCAAATTGTTCTTTTCAAAACCAGTATTATAATTATTTTAAAGCCTTTTTAAATTTATGTTTTCATTATCTAGCTATTAGTTTCATTGCAATTCAAAGTGCTCTAGGTCTAGCTGAAATCAGCAGTATTTTTCCTTTGAGCTTTAAAAATTTAAATTTCTCACCTCTCTAAGGACACATATCACATGCCACATGGTGCCTATGAGATATCAAGAAAAAACAAGAAAAAATGATTATTTGTATTCTTTTCTCTAGGTATAACTTTCAAAATAAAACTGAATTTTCAAATGACAGTGTTTGTTTGATACCTGACCATTGTCTGAATTCCTAGGAGGTCAGCCAATATATTTCACCTTATGGTGAAATGAAAAGTAACTTTGAATAGAGCTCTTGAATTCAGGTCAGCCAGTAAAAAGGCACTGAATCTTCTTAACATCTGCTTCTTTAATAGTAAAGGTAATACATCTTTAAATAATTTGTAAGTGTGTTATATCTGCCACCATAGTTATTGAAAGCTTTCCTTCAGCAGATAGCTGGCTGCAAGCTTTAGATTTCAACCAGCTGTCATCCATTAAATATTTTAATATTCAGGGAAATTAACTTTTAAATCAATATCAAAGATGAAAAAAAAAAAAAGCCCTTCTCTTTAGCAAGAGCAGGAGATGTCAATGTATAATTTGTCATTTTCTAATTCAACTCTCTCCATTTGGTTTTGATTTAGCACTAGACCTTGGAAACCAGAGCCGGCATCCACACTCAAGTGCTGTTTCAAATTATGTGCAGCAAGATTTTAAACACATTAACAACAAGAACAAGCTGTCCTCATACTCACTGGTCCTGCTTTGTTCTTGATTGTGGAAAATCTCACTTTAACTGCCCTCTAATTTGTTTCAGATAGCTACTGCACCAGCAGCTGCCTTGGCATAGGATTAAACACACATGAAAATATTATCTTTCCACAGAAATTATTAGCAGTGCCAAAAGCCACAAAATTTCTTTTGGAAAAACATTTTTTATTTTCCTTTTCTTTTCTCTATTTTCTTATTTTTGTTATTAAAGTTTTGTCCCCCACGTTCTTCTCCAAAGTCTTTCTTCCCCCAATCCTTTAAAAAGAAGTTCAAAGGAATTAAAAATACAAAATTGCCTGGTTTCTTAAAACAGAGATGCAGTTTTGATATTTTACATTATGTTGGTTGAAAAGTTTGCACATCAACTTGCATGAACTGAGAATCTATCACAACATTGAATTCTTCAAAATTAAGGCAACTTCTTAGTAGTTATAAGTATCTAAAATAAAGGTAAGACAAAGGTTAACATAACATGGTCACATACTTTCAGACATTTTTTTTCAAATGAGAACACCTATGGAGAACCCAGAACCAGATTTCAAAATTACCACATTTGGGCAACTAGCAATAGGACAAGGTGGTAGGAGGGCTGAGGAGAGGGATCTGAACAGCTGGATTGATCAGCCAAGACCTTATGAAAGTTTTTTTATGAAGTTTTTAAGGCAAAGTGCCATGTCCTCCTCTTGAGTCACAACAACCTCATTTGTTACAGACTTGGGACAGAGAGGCTGGAAAGCTGCCCAGTGGGAAAGGATCTGGGGCTGCTGGTTGACAGCAGCTGTATATGAGCCAGTGTCTGCCCAGGCAGCCAAGAAGGCCAATGGCATCCTGGCTTGTGTCAGCAACAGTGTGTCCATCAGTGTCCCTCCTCACTCTGCACTGGTGAGGCTGCACTTTGAATCCTGTCTTCAGTTCTGGGCTTCTCACTCACTGCAGGAAAGACATTGAGGTGCTGGAGTAAGTCCAGAGAAGAGCAGGGCAGCTGGTGCACAAGTCTTCTGAGAAGCAACTGGGGGAGCTGGGGTTATTTAGCTTGGAGAACAGAGGAATCAGGGGGGACCTTATTGCTCTCTACAACTGCCTGAATCCATGTTATAGCCAGGTGAGCTGAGCCTCTTCTCCCAGGCAGCAAGTGACAGGATGAGAGGACATGGACCCAGGCTGTGCCAGAGAAGATTCAGGTTGTACAACAGGAAGAAAATCTTCATGGAAAGGGTTGTTAAACATTGGAATAGACTGCCCAGGAAGGTGGTAAAATCATCATCCCTAGAGATGTTCAGGAAATGATGGAACATGTCGCTTAGTGCCATGGTCACATGGTGATTGGTTAAAGGCTGGACTCAATGATTCTGGATGTCTTTTCCAGCCTTAAAGATTCTATAATTCTATTATTAAATTCATTGATTTCTCTCCATTCCATCCAAAATGATTGATGTTGCATTTGCTTTTCCTTGCTTCATATGGAACTTCGGGAGTGCCTCTTGTGGCTTGTTGAAAATACTGGCACATTTGATGGAACCCATGGTCATTGTTACATAGAATATATATACAGTATCTACTAGAACATGGGTTTTTTCTACAAAGTTTCATAACCCATGTGTTTTGCTTATTCTAGAGACAGAAAAGGGCTAGCAAGAGTATAAAGATATTACACTGAGTGGTGCAGTTGTCATGCCTGGAGAAAGGATTTCCATCCAGAGGCAACAGAACAAGCTTGAGAAGTGTGCCCATGGGATCCTCATGATGTCTAACAAGGACGAGTATAAGATGCTGCACCTGGATTGGTAAAACCTGTGGTATCAACACAGGCTGGGGGATGAACAGATGGAGAATAGCCCTGATGAGAAAGACTTGGGAGTGCTGGTGAAGGAGTGCACATGACCCAGCCATGTGCACTCCCAGCCCAGAGTCCACAATTCTGTCCTGGGCTGCATCCAAAGCAGCGTGGGCAGCAGGGCCAGGGAGGGGATTCTGCCCCTCTGCTCTGCTCTGGTGAGACTCCACCTGCAGTGCTACATCCAGCTCCAGGGTCCCCAGCATATTAAAGAGACAGACTTGTTGAAGTGGGTACAGAGAAGGGCCGCAGAAATTATCAGAGGCATGGAACATCTCTCCTGTGACAGGGACTAAGACAGTTGGAATTGTTCAGACTGGAGAAGAGAAGGTTCTGAGACACTTTACTGCTTCCTTTCATTACTTAAAAGGGGCTTATAGGAAACATAGGGGCAGTCTTTATTAGGTCCTATAGAGATGGGATAAAGGGTAATGGTTGTAAACTAAAAGAAGATAGATTCAGACTAAATATAAGGAATAAATTTTTCATGGTAGGTTTGGCAAAACACTGTCACAGGTTTCCCAGAGAGGTGGTAAATGCCCTGTCCCTGGAAACATTCAAAGTCAGGTTGGGCAGGGCTTTGAGCAACTTGATCTAGTTGATGTTCCAGTTCATTGCAAGGGGGTTGGACTAGATGACCTTTAGAGGTTCTTTCTAACTCAGATTATTATTTAATTGTTATATAAGTAGCGTCATGATCCTGAAGTTGAAAATCCCCTTGTTCCTTCCATGTTGGCACTGTTGGGTTGTTGGTCTACCATTTCCTGTTATTTGTTCTTCCTCTTTTAACCAAATATGGTTTATCATCCTTGTACTGGACTTTGACTGATATTATCTCTCTGGTTATGATAGTATTTAAAACTATTCTAAAAGAATATTTCATATAATTATTATAAAATCCCACTGTAAATGTAATAAAGTTTCATTTTTTAGTCATTGTCTGTGCCTGGTATCTTACTCTCATATCTGTTTCCCCAACAAAATTTTTTCCATTTAGGATAATCTATTCTATTTTCCTCTATGCCACCATACTTGGTCTGAAGAATGTACTTCTAGCTAATACAGATGAGATTGTTGCAAGATATTTATGAATAATCTTCTGTTTCAGAAGTGAATAACATAACAACTAAGATCCCATCTTCTTTAGTGATTTCTCTTTCAATAAGCTCAAAAGTCTTTTTTTGCCTTCCTATATCTCTCAAAAGGTTTGATTAAAGTGAAATTGACGTGAACTCCTTGTCCCAATTTTAATGGTATTACCAAATGGTTCCTTGTTTTGGTCTGTTGAAAAATGAACTAATTGCAAGAGTCTCAGTTTTGTTAACATAATTAACTATGAGTATTAAGTAGAATATTTATATGAAGTAAAACTTCATTGTGCAAAAAAAAAATTAGGAAATCTTTAGGAATTTGAGCCTGCTGCCATAT
>VYZT01035933.1:0-13557 GCA_013400735.1 Pomatostomus ruficeps | reverse complement strand
CTGCTGCCATATTGACCAAAAAATTATTTCTTAGGTTCAGTTAAGAAGTTAAGATTTGGTCATGATTTAGCTGCGTTCAAGGGTAGCTGCCAGCAGACACTGATTACCACATACACAGGTGATGACAGCTGTCTGCTGTTAGCGTTTTGAGAGAAGGTGGGGGCAGCCAATCATTAGGAACCAAGAAGTGTTTAAATTGCCTTTTGATTTGGTATCATTAAGAAAGCCTGTGAGTATTGGCAGATTTGACTCTAAATACTCCACTAAGTTGTTTAGGTTATAAAAGAAACCTTTTAAAATTAGATTTGCCTTCATGAATGAACGCTAACTATTGGAGTGTGCTTGAGAGTTGGATCATCAGCTCATACACCTGTGGAGAGGCAGCTAGATACTTCAAAGTGAACAAAACCCTTGGATTTATTTCGGATAACAGACTCATGCATGTTTTCTTAGTTCTGACAACCTATTCCTTAGGCTGTGTGATTTGTGTTTGAAGCTGATTAATGATTTTATAAAATTATTTTGTTTTTTACCTTTCTGAGTGTAGCTTGTTTTAAAGGTGATTCAGAGTAATTAGGAAACTTTCAGTCATTTGGTGGGTGGGTGATTTTTGAAAATCCATAAAGAAAGACTATTCCCACCGACTGAAACACCACCTGGATTATTCAAAGATTCATAGAGAACACCATTTATATATCTCCAGGTTTATTCATGAAACTGTTAATGTAGGGCTCTGTGTTAAATTTAGGCATCTTTTAGCGATCAGCATTAATTAACAAAGCTCCTTTGCATGCAGCAAATTACCTAATCCCAAGGGTGTCATTAATATTCCTCAGGTACATTATCTATACTTTATTTTATGAATGTTTATTTTTAGATTTCCATTTGTTATCAAAACTCGCTTTTGGAAATTTCCAAGAATTTTCTATTTTATGGTTAAAATAATGAGATTTTCACAATTTATGGATTCATCTTGCCCTGTAGGAACTCAGATATTCAGACCTCTCTTTCTCTGTTTTTAGATATGTATTTTCATGTGCTTAACTGTTCTGTGAAGCCTATATTCATCACCTTTTTATATGTAAAATTTATAACTTTATCTGTTTAATATTCTTCACTCTATAATAAAAATATAAGACTATTTAAAAACTCTTAATAAGTAACAGTTAACACTTCACTTCTACATTAACTCCTTGCTTCAAAATTTGTTCTTAGGTCCATTCAAGGTAGAAGAGGAGCACTGAAATCAGGGTAATTTGACTGTACTTGCCTGGATCGCCTTTTCTCCCTGTGAGAATATTTGCTGGTTTTTGTTGTGCTTGCACTCAGTAGGTTTGTGTTAAACATGCAGTACTCATTACTAAAGCTTCATCTGTGTATCTGCCTGTTCTTTCAGTGTTCTGGCAAGCAGAAGAGCTCATCAAGCCTGAATCTATTGTACTTTTAAAATTTTAGTTACATCTCCATTTGGGTAACTTCTCTTTTCATACTGTGTCCTAACCTTTGTTTCCTTCAGTGCTGCATTTTTCTACAGAAAAGTGAATTAAAGTATTAATTTTGTTTTGGGCTATGAAGAGTCAGGGAAACCAAAATGAAGGGATGTATTTCTGCATATCCAATTTGATATACTTTTCAGACTAATTCCACTCAACTTTTATAGGTTTTTCATGTCATGTTGATGTTCCTCAGGCTCTTTGAAGAATAGTTTCCTTTGTTAATCAGTTCCTTTTTCTGTTCCCTAAAGAATCTGTGTTTTTTCCTGATACACTTCCTGAAGGAAATGAATCTGAAGCACTTCCTATTTTTATTTTTTTTTAACTTTCCTTCTTTATAGTATTGGAGGCATTTAACACCTTTAACTTAAAGAAGTCATTTTAAAGGTTCAATATTTTTCTTCTCTTAGTGTTGAAAAAGACATTATTTTCTTAGATCCATTTCCTTCTGGCTGCTAATTCCAGCTTGGCTTCAGCCTGCAGTCCCACTTCCTGTCCTGAACACTGGACCACAGAGTGGTGGCTGGACTTCAGCAGTGTGGATCTGTGTAACTTTGTAAAACACTTTGCTCTGCAGGTTTTCATTCCAAAATTAAACACCCTGGCCTAGTCCTGAGTTTGGAACTCAGTGACCAAGGAGCTTGGCTGCAGTTTCGTGGTCTGGATCAGACTCTTTGCCAGTTGAAATTTTTTCGTATCTCAAGAGTGGAGATCTTCCTGGAAATAAACCAGAGATCTGCTCTTCCCTGAGGTGAGATAATGGTAAAATGGTGGCTGTATCAGGATTAAAAGTGATAGTTTTATCACTTAGTGGTCTCCCTGGCTAACTTCCACTCAAAAAACCTGAGTTAGAAAGGGATAAAACATCCCTCCTTTTTCTCTTCATGCCTGGCATCAATACTGCTTAAGAACTTCAGAAAATTATTTGCAAAGCAGGGATAAGGCTTTTCAACTTCGAGAGCTTGTCTCATCTTTTGCAATTCCTTCTCTTTGAGGGCCATGTGTGAGCTATCCTGTTACTCTTTGCAGATCACAGGCTTCTCTGGTGTCTCTTCAGGAAGAAGGTGGTCAGATTAGAAAGGTTAGGAAATATCAGGAGACATCGTCTTCTAGGTCTTCTGTCCTGGGAACCAGAGGCAAAAAATGAGTCATTCCTTTCTGTAAAGAAAGCCTTCAGCACTAGTCCCAGAACTTCCCTCTAAAAGAACACATTCATAGTCTCAAGTGGGAAAAAAATCCACTTTTTTTTTTTTTTTTCATTTTCTTCATAAATTTTTTTAACAACCCAGAAGTAGATGTAGAGAGATTTAACAGAAGAAAAATTCTTCATTCTTCAGGGAATGGGATGAAATATGGACAAGATGTTCACTCTAGAAATTGACTTTTTGGTATGCATTATTAGCCATTTTTGAATAAAGTTTTCAGAAAAACAGGATTATATTTCATTTAGAAATGGCCTACATCCCTTGACCTTTAATAACACTATTAAAGCGTTCCACAGAATTGCTGTGGAAACCAGACCCCAGACTTCTGATGTTATAATCAAAGATGTTACTGTATTCTTGAAAGACCTGCCTTGTGGTGATTTTGCATATATCTACATATGTGCACCTTTCCCTATAAAAACTTACCTGACTTCTTAGTAAGCCTGATTTGACCTCTGATGCTCCAATTTTGCAATGCCATATGTCTTATATATGAACTGCAAAGGAGAAGTAATATTCCTCCTGTGAAACCGAGGAAAGATCTTTCAGGTTAAGCCGCATCTCCAATTGTTTGTTCAGGTGGTTTGATGCTAGCTGCTGTGTACTGTTCTGACATTACTCTGAAAATTTTTTCTCATTTCCAGACTAGAAATAGAAAAGTACTATTGACTAATACAAAACAAAAAAGAATCAAATTCTGCCCTTAATTATACCCTTACAAATCCAGAATAAATTCACTGAAGCTAGTTCAGTTAATCTGGATATCTCCCAGATGTAAGGACCCTGTCTTCATCTCATTCTTTAGAAATTCTTCTGCTTTAACAGGCACCCATTATGATAGAAAAAAATACTTATTCATCTTTGAATGAGCACATAAAAATCAAGAGTCTTTTTGGTTTGTGTGTTCCAAGTGTAAATCAGTTCCCACTTTGTTTTTAAGAATACTTTTCCAACATTGCAGTTTACCAACGAGACCAAGGGGATTACTTTTGCCAAAAAATTGAATTATAGTCTTATTTCTCTCATTCTGTTCCATCTTTGTCTGCTGATTCTTGACAATAATCCAACACCTCCCACAGTGTTACTCAATCAAAATTTAGAAAGCAAAAAACCCACCAAATTCAGTGTTATTTTTCTTTCACTTCTCATCTTCTTTTGGTAAATTGCCATTTTATCTACCAGTAGAAACATTCTGCTGTGTATTTCAGTACACTGTCAATTTCTTTTTCAAGATGTAAAACCAAGCTTGCAGAAATTAGCTTCTAAAACTCATGTACCACTGATACAGCAAAAATATGCTACAAATTCTAACTGAAGATCAAAATAAATAGAATTATAGTATCACAGAATAATTTTGATTTGAAGGTACTTCTAGTAATTATCTTGTTTCATTCCCTTCTCACAGAAGTTACCTTAAATTTAGATTAATTTACTTGAGACACTGTCCAGGAGAGTTGTGAATATGTGCAAAGATGGAGATTTTACAAGTTCTCCTAGCAGCTTGTCCTAGTGCATTACCACCTTCATTGTGAAGGTTTTTCCTGTGTTTGGCTGGAATTCCTCCTGCTGCAAGTTGTTACCATTGTCTTTTGACCTTCTGCTGGAGACCTGGCTCCATTTTCACCACAACTTCTTATTTTAGTTGACAATGACCTGTTGATACCCTTAGCTTTCTCCTCTTGGATCTACACATACTCAACTCCCTGAACCTCTTCTTTTGCTTTGGGCTTCAGCTTCCTAACCATCTTGGTTGCCCTCCTTTGGACTTTCCAGTTTTTCAATATTTCTTATGTATTTGCATGCAGTACTCATGATGTAGTCCATTAAGGACTGAAAAGAATAATAATTTCTCTCTGATATTTGGGTTTGTGGATGACTTTCCTACATGTTGTCACTAGCTTCTGGAATGCTGGCTTGTAGCTTGGAAGTTCAGGATAGATTCCTGGTTGTTTGAAACTGTCATTGTTCTATTGATTCCAAAATGACTAAGATAATTTACCAGAGATAAAGAATTTCCTCTTGAAGAGGTGAAGCCAAAATGTACTTTGGTATGTCAACTGCTGCTAAAGTTTGAGAATATGACTGATTCTGTCAAAATCAGTGTCAGACATATTTTGATGTTCTCTATACGTTGAATGTTTCCTAGTCAGGAGCATACTCTTTTTCCTTCCAAGTTTCAAGAAAAATCTTTTGTACTTAAAATTATTAAGATAGTTACTGAAGAATTGTGTGCTGTCATAGCCACAATTATACTCTCATTTAGAGATACAAAAATATATTACAAAGTGCCATGAAACTCTTTCTGCACAAGTGTAGTCATGATATAAGATTTTCAAAATAAAAATGAGAATTTCTTTCCACACTGATTGAGCAAGTAGTTTTTCACATCACTTTTACCAGACTTCTTTAACTTACTATTGCATTCTGAGGTAGTATGACTCAGGGACTAGAATCATCTTCTCAACAAGGTACTCACAGTGTTACATTATTCATATATATATATTTTAAGAGCCATAAAGTCAGAAATTCATCTTTGTCATCAGTGTTATCTAACAAAAAGTAGAACTTCTATAAATTTCATACTTAAATCTTCATAATGAAGGCTTCAGGAGGATACACAGTAGTGCTCACTTCTTTAATCAAAGGAAACTCAAGATAAAAGAGATGATCAGGCTTACTATTTAATAAAATTATCTACAGAGGGCTAATATAAGGAAATTAGAAGGTTTTCTGGAAGCTTGCCAGTATTCAATTGCCTGGCCTAGCTTTGATTGTGGTGAAAAATGTATTTCAATTTCAAACTGATTTAATTTTGAATCTAGAACCAGTATTTCAATCATTAAATAATTTGAAATTGTCTATGGATATTGTCACTGGCATACTGTTCATATTTCAGAATGAATTTTTCTACTATAATATCATACACACATGCACTGCAGTTCTGACCTCCAGGACCTAACTCTGCCATTTCTGACAGCAGTATTCCCAGCCAAATTCAAAAGGAAGGACTAATAGGCCTTTCAAATAATTATGTCTTGTTCCTTATTCGCTCTCCAAACACAAATATTTTATTCTGAATTCACTATCATGTTTTCATAATTAGCATAATTTCAAAATGAATAGATATGATTTTTTTTAAATTTCCAACATATTTCCAATGTACTTTCTAGGCTTCTCTACTGTAATCCTTTATATGGCGTCAATTATTTTTCCCTATTGATTTGAATATAATAAATTATTTGAAAGATAAACAAAAGTGATGAGGTGGTGTTAACATTCAAATCTGAAAATATCCTCTTCAATAAGAAAACTTACTGTTTGTTGATGTTGTTCCAATATCTCTGGCTTTTATCACCTATAATGCTTCATTAATTATTTCATTGTACTCACTTTCTAAATTAGAAACAATCTAAAATATTTAAAACACTGGTGTATTATTAGAATAATTAGCAGGCAAAGTGGTGAGTTGCTCACTAAAGCAGACACTGAACAACTCTAGTTGTCCTCAGCCTGTAACAAAAATACTGAATGGATGACTTTCTTTCAGAGTAGCTTGCAAAACCCCGGGCAGTCAGTACTCCCACTATATATCACATTTCAAAGGCTTGGTTATTTATTTAATTCAAACGTGGAGGATTTCTGTCTACTTTCACCTTTCCTTTCTTTGAGTGATTCCAAAGTAGCTGGTAGAATAGAGGTCCAATTTTATGTTTATATTTGTTTGTGAAGATCATATATTGTGCATAGAAGTTAAAGCAGTTATCAGGCTGCTGCTTGGAGCTCTACATAGAGAATAATGACTATTTTAATCTGTCATAAACCAGCTGAATAATAAGATATACAAGTAATTAGTAAAGTGAATTTGGCTCATGGACTCAGAACTGAACTTTCATTGGGTTTTGGTAACCTGAGGGGAAAAAAAAGAGGACTTTGGAGGTAAATTGTGAAATAAGTGTTTTCATCTTGCATTTCTGATTCATTGATGTTGGGTATATATACCTAAACTGATTAAAGTGTACTTACTAATATAAATTTGGGGGGTTGTTTCTGGTCTTTTCTCAAATTCAGTTTGCTTGTATTTGAATTTTGATGTGTATGGAATAGAAATCTGTTGTAAAGAGAGGTGAAGCCTTTAGAAACTGCTGTGTTCACAGCATGCCTTTTCCACCTAGTCTAGAGAGAATTGAAAAATCATTACTGAATTTTCAATGCTACTGCATTTTGCAGCAACTTGACAAATGTTTGTAGAACACTACGGTAGCATCTTTCCCCTGTGTTTATCAGACCTTCATTTGAGAGGCTGTCTGTTACAACAACACAGAGAAACATTGGAAATAGTTTTGTGACTTAGCTGTAGGCATCAGTAGGTCACGATATAGCCTCAAAAGGACATGCTGAGAGAATCCCATCACAGAATAAATTAAATCTCAATAGCAACAGCATCGACCTGGAAGCTGTATCACTGTATCTCTTCAGTTCCAGGTCTGCAGCTGATTAAGCTTAAAGTTCTTTTTTCCCCCTAAACTGGAACACCTGCAATGAAAATGTTGCAATAAACCTGCATCAAATATCAAGTACCCAAATATGTAATAGCCTCCTGAGACAGAAAAGACTTCGATTCAAAACCATTCCCTGGTGCAGGCTGAGATAGGTTTCAAATCTTTTCTGGTTTCCAGAAAACCGTCCTTGCCACTCAACAGGCCAGCAGAAGAATAGGTCATCCAAGGACCAAGGTAGAACTTGTGCCTACCTTTCTCTTAACTTTTAAAAGAACCAAAGCTTTTTACCTGCAGATACTATATTAAACATTTTGACATTTTTTAGTCAGAATTTTTCACCAGATTTCTGAAAAATCCCAAGCCAACTTTTTGATGAGTAAATCATTCACCAGATAAAATACACTTAGGTAAATTAGGAACCATAGTTCAGAACTGATGTAATTCAGAGCTGTTACACAGATATCAGCAGAATTATATTCAATTTCTGCAATGTAAATTTGATGTTGTAACTCCCTATTATGACATTACCCTAAGTGCAAAGGCCTTACAAGGAGTAATTCTGTGTTTTTTCATTGATTCAAATTAGTTATTTATCTATTTTTTAGTAAAGAAAGCTAAATTCCCTTTCATAAATCATAACTCATTGTTTATTAACAAAAGTGAAAAAGTGGATTGCTGCACAACATGTGGAGGTATCTCACATGTAATGGACATGATAAGAACCAGCACTAGAAAGAAAAATAAAAATCCACTCCTCTAAACCCTCCAAGCCCTCACAGTACTTTTAATAACAAGTCACAAATATGTATGGTGAAAATATTTCAGCATCTAAAATATATCAAACTCTTCTTTCTTCCTGTTCGTACACAGAAAATAACACGTATCTGCAGGCCATAATGCCTAAAATATTTAATATTTTTAAAATAAAGTGGAAGAATTTACAGCAAATATGTTACAGTGCTCCAATTTTTGTACTCACATGAAAGAGTTTCTATCTGTCCGTAATCTGCTTCAAATATTTAATGAAATAGTTTGCTCTAGAGAGTGGGAGAAAATAGTAGCCATGTTCCTAATAATCTGGTGATAATAAAAATAAAAACATTTACTTGTCTGTCTTCCAGTTTATGCAAAGATACACCAATTTTGCATCTTGAGACAGCAATGAAGAGAGCCAAAGCAGAATAAAATCATTGCTCTTTATGGAAATACCTTATTTTCAATACTTGTTAGAATTCTTAGCTGACTGCACAAAAAGATTGAATCAAGATTAAGGCACTCTTGTAAAAATGTGAGTATTTACTTAACTTTATATAGTCTGAATGAGTTCTTTAAATTCCTATTGCAGCTATTCAGTGGGATCTCAAAAATACTGAGGACAAGCCGGTAAAAACCAACAATTGACATAGAAAACCAATGCATCTGTTGGGAATGTATGACCAGTAATACAGAAGATATTAAGTCATTCATAAAAATCTATTAAAAAGTGATGAAATTCAAGAGTGAAAGAAGCATAGTACATGAGAAATGCAAGAGAAAATTACTCATGAAGCTTAGAAGGAGCAAGTGTTCAGTAAATATTTTTTCCTGCATTCAGAAACAAAAGCAGATTGATGTGGCATACCAAAATTATTTTGGTATATGTCAGAGTTTTGAGTTTCTTAATAATGTTTATCTAAAAACTTGAAAAATCCTAAGAAGTTTAAAAAGTTAGACTATTATAACATTTAAAAAGTTAAGCACTCTAAAAATATCTGTCTGAATTATGGAATTGGACAGGATCTCATATACATTGGTATTGATTTTTGTAGAAATCATGGTGCAGTGAAAAATATTTAGAATTTGTAGATAGGGAGGACTGATGGAGCAAAAGCTGTACAAGATTACTGAAGGTGTTAGGTACATTGTTTGACACCTAAGAACATGACCTTCTTAGTAGCTTGCAGTAAAAAGAATTATTTAGTGTTCTATAAAACCTATGCATCAAAAGTCAAAAGGTAGGTTTCTCAGAAATATAGGATATGTTCTGCTTTTTCTTCCCACTTGTTCTCCACCATCTTAATAATTCAAGGTTTTATTTGTTTATCACTTATATTGATTCAGAATAAATGTATGGGAGTATTGATATGGAACACAAAGAGTAAAGACATGAACTTTTGCATAATTAATAAGAATGGCTGTAGTGTTTCAGAAAGAGGCCTGTCAGCCATGTATTTTGTTTCAGTGTTCACTGGTTCAAAAACAAAAAGAGTAACCACCAAAGAGCTGGAAGAAAACTAAAAAACTGCACAAGCAGACACCTAAGTAAGCATGAGAAACATGGTATAGGTTATCCTACTACGTTTCTAGTTATCTGACATGATACTTTTTAAAAATAGTCTTGTTAAAAACCTAACACTCAGTCAATACTGGTAATGTGCTGAGGAATAGACTTCTGTGTGAGATTTGAATTGGCTCCACAGTGTAATGGGGGAGGGGAAAAAAAAAGAACTCACAAAATCAATGCAATCACAAAATACAATAATCCCTGTATTAAAGGGATTAAAATTTGGCTAACCAATAGACCACAAAATGTAACCCATAAATGAAGACTCATCTTCCTGTTGAGGTTGCTTCTAGTTCAGATATTCAGGCATCTGTCCTCGCCCCATTGATCTTCAATACCTTTGTAAATGAACTGGAATAAAATATGGAAGCATTGCTTGTAAAATGTGCAGATAATACAAAAACTGGTGGAGAGAGAAGTTACAATGGTCATAGGTCAGTTACAAACCAGGCTGATCTGATTCATATAGTGAAGTTGGCTCATTTGATGAACATGAGGCTGAACATTGCCAAATGCAAGGTCATGCACATGTACAAAGAAAAAATGTAGACTGCGATTACTAGATGAGAGATTTTATCATATGGTGCATTACATTGGAGCGGCTTACCACAAACAATCAAATAAACATGAGCTTTTCAGTCTATACATCTACGAAAGAGTCTTCCTAGATGTATAGACAATTACCATACAGAATATGGCCATGGTAGGAAGTCTTCACTGTGCCTAGAGAATAATACTGGCAACTCTGCTTGAAAAGGGAACATGAAGATATTGGAAAGGATTTTAGAAAGAGCCATAGAAAACTTTCAGAGTAGAAAACTTGTCTATTGAAAGACAGCTAAGACACTCCATGTGCTACATTTATCGGAAAAAGTTTGAGAGGAGTCTTCATTATTATCAATGTGTCTAGGTACATACAAGTTTTCTTACAGTGAATGCTCCTGCATTTTATCAGGACAAGCCACAAAATCCAATTATTGGATAATAAAGACAGGGAAATTAATAATGGGCAACTCTTTAAATTCAATTATGATTTTTAAAATGCAGCTATTTTTGTTCTATTAGTAATTCACCATTTGAACAATTTGTTCAGATATGTGGTAAATTTTATCGCCTGAAATTCTGATATGAAATTACCACCTTTCTGAAATATTTTGTGATTAAGCACAAGTTACAAGGACGTTGAACAACTTATTGAACAGAAAATTTCATTAGAAAATCAGATTATTGTAATTCTCCCTTCAGGCCTTTAAATATTTTTAACTGGTTGGAGTTTTATGCAGGTTTTCCTTCCATTTTGGAGCCAGTCTTATGTACTGCAGCACCAGCTCTGGGATGCTGTGGCTTCCCAATGTGATGCCAAACACAGGATGCAGGCATTGTGAAATGATTGATAGATGGAGAAAAATGGAAGGCATGCTCAGGAGGGTTGATGTTCACAACATTCCTTTTCACTTTATCGCATTTGCATGCACAGTCAATTAATCTTTAAAAACAGTGATGCTTTTGAGATGCAAATGTTTTTAAAAGACTAATTTGGTTACTTTTATGATGTTCATATTTTGTGTCTATCACACACTAAATGAGATGTATTCTCAGAATGCAACAGAATAGTTCATTTGAAAAGAATCATCTAGTCCAACTGCTTGGCTGAACAAAAGTTAAAGCACAGTATTATAGGTATTGTTCAAATATCTCTTAAACACTGACAGGCTTTAAGCATCAACCACGTCTCCAGGAAGCCTTGGTTGATCACCCTCTTGGTAAAGAAAATTCCTAATGTCCAGACTAACCCTTCCCTGTCACAACCTTGAATAATTCCCAGTAATCCAGTTGCTGAATCTCAGGGAGAAGACATCAGTGCCTCCCTCCACAGGAAGCTGTACAGAGCGATAAGGTCACCTCTTTGCCTCCTTCTCTACAAACTAGGTTAATCCAGAGTCCTCAGCCCCTCCTCACAGGATGTGCCTTCCAGCCCTTCCACCAGCTTTGTTGTCCTCTGGAAAATTCAAAGACCTTCACGTCCTTCTCACACTGCGGGGTCTGGAATTGCACACAGAACTCAGGGTGAGGCTACATTAATGCTGGGCTCGAAGAAATGTACACCGGAGGTTTATCAGTATAAGATAAAAAGCCTCAGTGGATATTTCTGCTTGTGTTGGTTTGGCAAGGCCTGGTTTTTGGCAGTGAGAGGCCACAGAGGTGGCCTCAGTGAGAAGCTGCTGGAAGCTTCCACCATGTCTGGCAGAGCCAATCCCTGATGGCTCTGAAGATGGACATGCTGCTGGCCAAAGCTGGGCCAATTAGAGAGGTTGGTAACGCCTCTGTGATGACATATTTAAGAAGAAAATCAAAACAAAGTGCAGTTTTGCTTCTAGTCAGAAAAGAGGAGGAGGTGAGAACAGGTGGAGACTGTTCTCCACCTGTCCTTCTCCACTGACTTGGAGACACCAAGGTCAGTGGAGAAGGAGGAGGAGGAGGTGCTCCAACCACTGGAGCCAAGAGTCCTTTGCAGGCTGTGGTGAGGACCATGGTGAGGCAGCTGTGCCCCTGCAGCCCATGGGATCCACGGGGGATGCAGAGATCCACCTACAGCCTGTGGGGGAGGTGCCCATGCTGGAGTAGGCGAATGCCTGGAGGAGGCTGTGATCCAGTGGGAGACCCGGTGGAGACAGGGGGCCCTGCTTCCATGTTGGAGCAGCCTGTCCTTGGACAACTGCACCCTGTGGACAAGTGACCCACGGCACAGCAGCTTTGGGAGGACTGTGTGCTTGTGGAAGGGACTCATGCTGCAGGAGTTTCAGCAGTGCTGCTACTCATGGGTTTTGGGAGCCATGCTGGAGAATTTCATGGAGAACTGGATCCTGTGGGAGGGACCCCATGGCCTCACAGGAGAAAGGACTTCTCTCCCTGAGCAATAGAAGAAGAACTAGGGCAGCAAACTGACCAACCCCTTTTCCCTTGTGTTGTTGGTGGGAAGGAGGGAAGGGCTGGGGAGAAGAAGGTGTTTTAAAAAGCTTTTTTTACTTCCCATTATCCTCCTCCAATTTTGTTTAGTAATAAATTCACTTTGTACTTTTAAGTTGTGCCTGTTTAGCCCTTGGAGTGTTTTTTCCGAGTCCTTATCTCAACTCATGAAGACTCCTTAATATTTTTGCCTCTTCCCTCCTCTGCCCAGCTACGGCAGAAGGAGAGTGAAAGAGCGGCTGTTGTGGGTGCCTGGCGTTCAGCCAGTGTCAAACCACGACACTGCTTTTTCATGTTCCCTAATGACCTTTGGCACACAGTGGTCAAATGGCTTTCTTGAACTTCCTCTTGCTATTTACACATCTAAAAAAGCCTTTCTTCTTGTCTGACGCAACACTGGCCTGTTTCAACTCCAGCTGAGCTTTGGCCTTTTTTGCCTTCTCCCTAGATATGTGAACAACATCTCTGTAATCTTTCTGCAATGCCTAAATTCTTCCACATATAATAAAATTCCTTTCTCCTGTTGAGTCCCAAGAGGACTTACCTGTTCAGCCAAGGAAGTTTTTTTCCACTCTTACTTGACTTACAACAAAATGGGGCTCTGAAGCCTAGAATAGTGAAGGTTGGAAAACACTCTAAGATCAACAGTTTACCTGACATTATCATGTTTGCTATTAAAACATGCCTCCCAAATCCACATGAAGATTTGAACACTTCCAAGGATGGTGATGACACCACTTACCAGGCACCCAGTTCCAGTGCCTGACCATCCTTTCAGCAAATAAATTCTTCCTAATATCCAGTCTAAACCTTCCTTGGTGCAACTTGAGACCTGAGCAACCTTTTCTCCAGGCTAAACAACCCCACCTCCCTCAGGCACTCCTCATCACACTTGTTCTCCAGACCCTTTACCAGCTCCGTTGCCCCTCTCTGGACTCTCTCCAACACCTCAATGTCTTTCTTGTCATGAGGGGCTCAGATCTGGAAACAGAATTTGAGGTGTGGCCTCACCAGTATAGAGGGACAATCCCTTCCACAGTCCTGATAGCCACACTATTCCTGATACAGGC